>QANT01008379.1:0-21840 GCA_003254885.1 Purshia tridentata | reverse complement strand
TGGTGGTGTGGTCGGAGGGAGGGATGAGTGGGGGAGTGGTGGCGGGGGTGCGTGGGATGGGCCAAGAGAGGAGTGGGTGGTGGCTTACTGACAAGAGGAGAAAGATAAGAGAGAGAAAAGGTGAGTAAAAAATAAAAGATTATTTTATTTAGATGGGTGTATTTGAACCACCAGATTTATTGTATAACTGAGATATAAAGTTGGGTACCAATCTAGTATCCAAAACTAGATAAGAAATCCACTCTCATCAAATATATATGAGCCTAAGTTCAATTCTAAATAACATTCTAAACAAACAGAAAGTTCAATTCCAAATAAGGAAATTATTTAAAATAAGATAAAACTAACATTTTCACATCTTTTGCTGTGTGTGCCAGATGTTTTTCTATTAGGTATATATTTAATACTTTTTTTTATATGAACACTATCTTTTTTGCAACAGAAATTGTAACTTGTTTACATAAGGGGTTCTGCATTTACACATCAACTTCAACAACAACAAAAAGTTACACATCAACTTAAGTGATTACAATAGTATGTTATAAATTTGTTCTCTCATTAAAAATTGTAACTTTTAGTACATAAGGGTGTTTTGCATTTACACATCAACTCAAGCAAGGACGGATCCACGTTTAGAGGTAGGGGGTTGGGCAACCCCCCAACGCCAGTGATCCCTTCCCAACGAAACCCCTTTCTCAACGCAATGAACTTCCAAGCCCAATGACTACGACCCCCAAAGCCCCGTTGGCGACCCCCCAAGCCTCGGCGAGTTCTGAAGGCTGAAGAACACCACCTATGTTTTGCGTTTTTTGTTTTGTTTAGTTTAGCCTCATGAGGAAGCTTTGAGCTATGGAGGAAGAAATAGATTCATCTTCATCAGGAGGAAGTTTTGAGGAAGCTGTGGGTGCTGGACTAATTTGACTTTGGGCTGCTTATGGAGTTGGGCCAACTGGGAAGAGGCTTTGGGCTCAAGGGTTGGGTCTTCTCTTGCATTTTATTTATTTTGACCCTCTTAAATCTAGACACAAAATATTTAAACTTACTAAAATAAAAACCTAATTAACTTATGAAATAGAAATGAAAATCTAACAAGAATCTAATTTAACTAAATACTAGAAATGAGAAATAAAATACTGAAAAATACTATAAATAATGACTAAAAATTTTTTCAAGTCAGTATTTTTTTAGTTAGTAGTGGTCTTTCAAAAATTTTGCCGCCACTTCGAGGCATCGACTGGAATGTGCCCTAATCTTGAACCCCTTAACTTAAAAATTCTGGATCCATCCCTAAACTCAAGTGATCACAATAGTATATGTTTTTAATGTCATTCTTGCATCATAAATTATAATTAAGTTTCATTGATCGATGAAATCACATTCCACAATTGCTCCCTTTGGATGAAAATGGAAACATGCATGTACATTAAGAAAACAAAACCAATAAGGTGTAATTTACTAATGAAGCGAAGTGAGAAGGAATGGAAGAGAGAAAGAATTGGAGTGAGGATGAGTCATTCCCATTAAGTTGTTTACCAATCATATGGAATGAGAATGAAAAAGAATTAGTTGATTCTCACTCTTGTACTTACTAAAAAGGATACGTGTACGTCATTTTGCTCTTTAGACTATTGCACTTATATCAGTTTGCTCCTTATACTTCTAATTTGGAAAATTAAGATACCTAACTTTTTCACCATTGCACCACTATCGTCATTACCACCATTATCCCTTTCATTTTCATTGTCAGTACCACCACCACCACCCACCTCCGCCACTATCACCACCATCTACATTGCTAGCTTTAATTTAAATCCATCATGCTTAATAACTGAAAAATACTTGACTTTAAATTTTGTCATTTTTATTGCCTAGCACTTTCAAATTTCTTCATTGAAACAGGACATTAAGAGAAAAGAAAAAAAGTTTTATAAAAACACACCATCAGATTAAATAGTAAAATGTCATATCCTTTTTCTTTTGCCCAAATTTTCTTTTTGTCTCTATAGTTTGAGTCAAGTTTCACTTTTATCTATTTAGTTTTAATTTATGGCAATTATGTCAATGTAATTTTATAATAGTTTCAATTCGAAAGCACATGCATAATTTTGTCAATTTAGTAAAAAAAAAAATATATGACGTGTACGATTTGAAATATTTTAGATGATGGAAATAATATTAAACCATCCAAACACCTCAAACACAATCGCTTATATGCTTCGTACTATTTTCATCAAACAAAATTAGTAAAATTATATGTATTCTCAAATTGTAACTTGTAGAAAACTATAAGGATAAATTTAGCACAATTAAAACTAGATAGAACAAAGTAAAAGTCGATCAAAATTAAAACTAAATTTGGCCTCTTATTTTTGTCTAAAAAATGTCATTAATGAAGATGCTTAAAGGGTAGGTTTGGAAACTTGGAATGAATCGACTGATCCAGAGAAGCACAACATTACGTAAAGTCGTACTCGTACGGCTCGTCTTTAATATAACCCATTTGCCAACTCTCATGCCAACCGTTGATTACCTCTCCTATCAACGGTGATTAAGCCTGTAATCCCGACGACCATAAGCATATTCCGTAGTCTCTTCATACCGAGTCTGCTCTGTGTCTTCTTCAGTTCTTCGTGGTATTCCGTTCCCCTACCCCAAAGGCCCAAACTTCCAGTTTTTCTCTGTCTCACTCATACTTGTGTGCTCAAAGGTTCGTCCATTAATTCCAAAGGTATTCATAACCCATATCTTATTCAAGTTTTTCGTGGTGACATTTTTCTTAGTTTGATTTTTCTAGCCCATTGGATTCAATCACCTCCTATCTATTCAATCCATCTTGGATTTTATTTAATTTTCTTGTAATTTCTATTAACTTTCCCAGATTCTTTTCCTTGTTTCAATTTTTATTTAGTTGGCTACTGCAAGTTCCAATTTTTATCTATTTGGCTATTCCAATTGTTCCCATTTGATTTCTAGGGTTCACTCCAATTTTAGGAATTTCTTTTTTTGTAGGATTTTCATTTTTTATTCTTCTCTAATTTTCCTGATTTAAGATTTTGATTAAGAGACAGATAAAATACAATTTGGGGTTTGTGTGATTGAAGGTTTTGGCCTTAGGGGAGCTTCCATTCCTTAAATTCAAGTTATCATTTTATGGCATTTGAATGCCAAGTGAGTACTGAGGTTTCTAAGAATTTGGTAGACTGCGTAGACAATCCGTGTGGGCCACAAACTGAAACAATTCAATTCAATTCCAAACTTGAAGCTGAAAATCTTGGTATTTCAGAATTAACATCAGATTCCAACACTGAAAAGGGAAAATTTCAAATTTCAAAACCCACAACCAAGAAAGAAAATTCAGACTCTTGTAGTTCAAAACAGGTTTTGGCTAGTGATGTCATTCCCAATTCCCGTCGGTCAATAACGGACCTTCCTCCGGCTTTAATATCTGAAATTCTGAATTGCCTTGACCCGAAAGAACTAGGTATAGTTTCATGTGCATCGACATATCTCTGTAGGCTTGCATCTGAGCACCATGTTTGGAAGGATTTTTATTGTGAAAGGTGGGGAATTTCAACGGTTCCAACACCTTTGGGTTCAGGATTTTCTGATGAGAAGTCATGGAAGGAATTTTTTGTGGAAAGGGAGTTCAGGAGTAAGACTTTTATGGGACGTTATAGCATTGATGTTTTGTATGGTCATACTGAAGCTGTTCGAACAGTTTTCCTTTTGGCTTCAGCAAAGCTCATATTTACCTCTGGATATGACCAAATTGTAAGAATGTGGCACATGGAAGAAGGGTTGTTGATTGCTTCTTCAAGATCCCTTGGTTGCACTATCCGTGCAGTTGCTGGAGATACAAAACTGTTGGTTGCTGGTGGTACCGATGGCTTTATCCACTGTTGGAGGGCAGTGGAGGGTCTTCTGCACTTGTTTGATATTAAGGGACCTCAAAACCAGAATACCGAGTTTCGACTGTGGGAGCATGAGGGACCCATAACTTCTCTTGCTTTGGATCTTACAAGGATTTATAGTGGTTCGTGGGACATGACTGTTCGTGTATGGGATCGGTTTACACTGAAGTGTGTAAAGGTTTTGAGGCATAGTGATTGGGTTTGGGGACTTGTGCCTCATGATATAACAGTTGCTAGCACATCTGGTTCAGATGTTTATGTTTGGGATACTAGAAGTGGGAGACTTCTGAAAATTATTCATAATGCTCATGTTGGTAACACCTACTCTTTGGCACGAAACCACACAGGGGATGTTCTATTTACCGGAGGGGAAGATGGTGCAATACACATGTTTGAAATCATTCGTCATGGCCTTGAGACTAATGTTTTGCGAGTTGCAACATGGATTCCTCACTCAGGTCCTGTGCATTCCCTCGCATTTGAGTTTCCATGGCTTGTTTCTGCTTCTAGTGATGGGAAGCTTTCACTAATTGATGTGAGAAAGCTTCTAAGGACTAGAAAGTGTGCTCCAGGGAAGAGCGTATCATGTGTTAAGCATGTGGACCGGAGTAGTGTGGAACCTCCGCAGAGGATGTTACATGGATTTGGGAGAAATCTCTTCTCGGTGGACATTGGTGCTGATCGTATTGTATGTGGAGGTGAGGAAGGTGTTGTTAGGATTTGGAACTTCACACAAGCTTTGGAGATTGAGCAGAGGGTTCGTGCTCTAAGAGGAATACGGTTAGAGAACAGGATGAGGCGGCGCAAGCTCCATTTAGAGAATAGCAGCAAAGGGAGTCGGAATGATCAATGTTCAGTTGCAGCCAAGAAGAATCAAGTCACTGGTGAAAGAAGTGGTTGGCACAGTAAACGTGCATTGAGTGGAAAGCTGAAGGCGTAGTAGCATATGATAGTTGCCTTGTATGATTCTGGCAGTATTACCTTTTTACTCGTAGGATGTTTATGTAACAATACTAAACAGTTTATGGCTTAAGCAAGTAAGCTAGCTAATTATAGATTTCTGTATTTGGATTTATGGCGTTTTCTTGCCATCCTATATATTGCCTTTTTAGCCTTCTGTTTGTTTTTTTTACTAATCTTCCATTGTTAGATCGCTTTATTCTGTTTTGTTTAATGTCACTTCAGAAGCTTCAGACCTTTTTGTTTTCTCTCATATATTTTTACATTATGCTGAGTAGTGATGTAGGGGAAGGGACAAACTTACCAATACTTAGCTCAAAGGTCTCTATTGACATTGAGGAAGTGACTAGAGGCACTTTCATGTGACAGATTGCACAGTATTTAGTTTATCATATATGAATGACATTCATGCCTTTGGTTGCGTTTATTTGAAGATATGAATAGTAATAGAGGCTTCTCTTGTTGTGTGTAAGTCTTGAAGGAGTTGTTATGCTAATTAAGCTGAATTTTATTGTCTGGGTGCGTGGCTAACTTAGGAGAAGTGGTGACTCCAGTGTTCAAGCTTTTTGAGTAAAATCTAGTCCAATGGAGAAGAATGTAAATATATTCCAAACTCTTGAGTCTTGAATGGTTACCTAGAGGTCATGTTGATATTAGGTTTAAAACAGCAAGGACAAAATGCCTCACTAGGATCTTGTCAAGTTGTCAGTGCTGTTCTGTTTGTGGTAATTTTCAGCACTGTTATTATTCCAGTCAGAAATTTGTACTTGAGTGTCAAACTTTATCAAATTTTGGCTGCCATGGCAGTTGGGTTAAGTAATTTGGAGGACGGCAATATTTTTGCTCTTATAAAAAATTAAATTGGAAAAAGAAACCTATTATGCTCATGGGTTCGACTCTTCTTTTTTCTGTTTTGAAAAGCATAAAGATTATTCTATAATATAGAGAAATTTGTTAGTTAAAACTCCAAATAACGATCTCTCATATGCATGGCTTTAGGAGTAAATTAAATGAAGTAAAATCCTTTGATAAAAAAATGCAAGTAAAATTAAAATCCTACTTGTACTAGGTTTTTTTTCCCTTCATTCAACCTATGTGGCACAAGTATGCATACCACATTCATGTATTATAAACAATGACAATGTATTAAAATTGGGAATAAAAGTTGGACTAAATAGCATTGGTGGGGTTGGCACTAAATATTCACTAAAAGGGAATAATAAAAAACATGATAGAGAAGGAAGGGTGCTTATAGTAGGACTTGCTCTTGTAAAATGTGTTTGCAAAGGAAGGGTGCTTAGAATGTTCTATGTCCCTAACATGAACATTTGGGGTCATAACATTTCATAACATTCTCAGTTAGGTGATTTAGCATTTCTTACTTTCTATAGGTAGCAAATCTAAGGTGATCTCATAGACCCACTTTCAGTCTTTCTACATGTAGCAACCTCCCAAGTCCCAAGTCATCCCATTCTTGATTATAGTAGAAGTGAGTATAATCAAGTGCGTCTATAAAAACGTGGGAAACCGACCAGTCCACCAATTCACACCCAAACTTGCCTAAGCTTTGATCATTATTATGCCTATTCCCTCAACCCATATTAACCAGATTCCCTTGTACACAACATAGAGAGACAATTCAAGAAAGCAAGCGCAGTGAACACGCAAACACAAGAATTAACAGAGCAAGATGACATTGTTGAAAGAGAAGAAAAGTTTCGAAACAAAGAAGTGGGTGACTGCAAAGCCACCAAAAGGGTTGATTCTTGTTCCTCTTCTAGCCCTTTTGGTTATGGGGTTTGAGGTAATCGCTCATGCCAAATCGCCAGCGGCTTCGAATTCTAATGCTTCTGCGTTCTTCATTTTGGGTGATTCCTCTGTTGATTGTGGAGACAACACACTGTTTTACCCTCTCATTCACAGCTATATGTCCATGTATTCATGCAACGGTTCTGATTCAACTCTTATTCCACATCTTCTTGGTAACTATTACTCGCTCGCTCATGTCTTTCTTCTGGTGATTGTGATATGTGATGCCTGTTTCTTGGGTTTTGTTTCTTCTCATTTATTTAGAATTATCTGTGTCGGGCATTTTCTTTGTTTTGAGAATTTGACTCTGTATGATGTGGTTGGGGACTTGGGGTACATGGTTTTATTTGTGTCTTGAGGGAACTGCGAGAGAGAGAGAGAGAGAGAGAGAAATCTTCTATCTTAGTTACCCCTGTGGGATTGGAGGGTCCACACCTGTCAGACCAATAGTAATATACCACATCAAAATGGTGGCAGACACATATTAATTCTTCTGATGTGTCAATAGAACATGATTTCAATAGAAGCAATTCATTTGAACATCAATATTGTATTTGTGCAATTATCAGATTGATGACCCTAATATTTCATAACAAGCCTAGTTTTTTAATAACCAACGCACAGAAAAGATATTGTCTTTCATCTATCATTTAAAGAAGTATTAGCATGTTCTCTCCCTAAAATATATGCATTTATGTATGGCCGGGCTGCTAATTTATCAGTGTTAATAACTTTGTAAATATATATTCTTGCTATTTGATGAATTGCTGGGTCTGTGTGTGCTCATATGGGAATTTGAAAACTTGCTGCACGAGAAAGCAAAAAATTTGACTAGCATAGACTAGGCAAACATTGCATTTATTTTGCAGTAAATAAAAATTGTGTGGATTTAATTTAATCTGGGTTTGCACTGTTTTACGTATCAACAGCTAAGAAGATGGACATGCCATATATCCAACCATTCTACAGCCAAAATGGATCCATTGATGGACTGCTGAAAGGCCTCAACTTTGGTTCAGCACAAGCAACAATCATGAACCCCAGCAGCAAAAGCTACCAGTCTGCAAACCAACAGCTCCGCCAAGTTTTTGACACAATGCAGCTCTTACAACTGCAGCTTAGCCAGGAAAGAGCTCTCCAATTCATCAGATCTTCCATCTTCTACCTCTCCTTTGGCAAAGACGACTACATTAATTTCTTCCTAGGCAATGCCGCCCCTGGCAGTACTGCAAAGCTCAACTACACTGAACAAGAGTTTTCTCACATGCTGGCAATACAGATGGTGCATGTGATAAGGAACCTCTATGACATGAATGTGAGAAGGATAATATGCATGGGGATATTGCCTTTGGGATGCACACCACGCATGTTGTTGAACTCGTTCGATAAAAACGCTGTTGATGAAGATGATGGAAGGAGGGGATGCGCGGAGGAGATCAACGAGCAGGTCTCGGAGTACAACAGAAAGCTGCACGAAAACATCGCTAAGCTTCAAGCAGAGTTGCCTGATGCCCAGATTGTGTTTTGTGACGTGTACCAAGGAATCAGAAAGATCATAAACAACCCAGAGCAATATGGTACACAACTACAACACAGTAACACAAATACTCTTTCATTTTCTGCAGATTTCATTTGTTTTAGTTTCAATCTGAGGACTTGGGGTGTGTTATTTTCTTCTTTTTTTTGCAGGATTTGAGGATGTGAAGAGTGCATGCTGTGGGCTGGGAGTGTATGGAGCAGAAATTGGGTGCCTTTCTGTAGAGATGGCATGTGAGCAAGAAACAAGTCATGTGTGGTGGGATTTATACAACCCCACAAATGCAGTCAACTCCTTGCTTGCTGATTCTGCCTGGTCTGGCTCTTCCCTCTGTCGCATTTGCCGCCCCATCACCATCCAAGAATTGGCTTCTCTTTCATTGTCAAATCCCACCTGAGTTTGTATTGCAATCTCCACCATTTTCATGGATACGATCACCCCGAACAGTTTTTTGACTCTTGTATGTTGATGGGTATCATATACGATGTCTGCGACCTTCTCGTTGAATTGAATGTAAAGACGTACTAGAGCAAATTTGATCACCACACCATACCCTGGTCCCTTATACTTGCTCTTCCTCTCTGCACCACCAAATCACAAATGAGCAGAAATAATTAAACTAGCAGCAACAAATAAATAAACAAGGATAAGATCACCCACAAGCTCAAATGATAACAAGTACCTAAGTTTATAGATTTCGGTGTGAATGAGAAACACAGATGCTTCAGGCCACTCCATGGTGAGAAAAAGACTGAGACCCAGAGGAGGAAACACTGCACAAAGATGAAATTATGGGGTTTGGGGGTGGGGAGATCAGATACTAGTCCTTATTTCTGAAAATATGCAAGGGGAGGTGTTGGGTTGGACTTGATCTATGTTTCTTTATTATTTTTAAAGCAAATTACAATTTCTTCGTTTTTTCATATTTTATTTTTTCTCGTTTTTGTTTTTAGTTTTAATCTTTTTTTGGGTTAATTTAATTACAATTAGAAAAATGTCATATGTTTGTCATGTGATTTCTTTTAAGTTTTTAATGTCTATTATGACATAATCCACCGTCCACATTAACACAACACATATATATGTCTTAAATTAAAACACTTTTAAATATATATTTTAAGTAATGACTTACACTAAAAAATAGGAATAATTACTTTACGCTACATATTTTTTAGAGTACTATATTAATAAGCTACAACTTATTATATTTTTTAGTCATAAATCTAAACTTTAAATTTATTTATTTTTAAGTCATAACCAATATAAATCTTTATTAATAAATCATAAAATACATTTTTTAAGCACAAAAAAAAAATTCACCTATAAAAATATAAAAACAAAAAATTCTTAAGAAAAAAATTAAATAAAGTGTAATTCTACGAAATTATAAAGTGTAACTCTTGACATATGACATTGGAATAAAAACATTAAATCAAAGTGTAACTCAACAAAAATCCAAAACTAAATATTAATTTAATAAAAATTACACTTTAGAAATAAAATAATCACACTTTAAATCATGACAATATGAATTACATTTTTATTTTCTGCGCCCATAAACCAGACAAGTCCCGTGCATAATCAAATGAGACTTCGAAATAATACACCAACAAACACCTCTTTTTAAGCGATACATGCATTAACTCAAACACAATTGCTTTGCCACAATGATTTCTCTCATTTTCATTTATAAAATAAAAGTAACGCAATCCCGTACGTAATATTCATGTGCTTATGTTAAAGTTTCATAAATAAAAAAGTATATCTATTCCATACAAAAGCATTATAATATGTATATATACATGCCCATCCCATATATATAGTTGAACAAATCATTCGGGTTTGGTGGTCTGCATCATTTGGAATAATAGAATTTCAGATGTTGTGTTTAAATAAATTATTTTGGTTGTACGATTAACTTTAATATATAATAGAGATATATAGCATAGTTGATTTGTATTTTTAAAATACAAATGTAACAATAATGATCCACCTATGCCCATGATTATGAAGGTAATGTGTGCCCAATTTCATAAATCATAAAATACAAAGATAATGGCTTTAAAATAAATAAATAACAAAAAAATGGTCTGAAACTAATAATAGTAAAAACAGTGACTTAAAACTAAATGTGAGGATTAGTTGTGGCTTAAGAGTAGTTTACACTATTTTTTATTGATTTTAATATGTACTACATCTATTTATATAATGTAACAATTAGATTAGTTTATTTAAGAATAAGGTAACCATGTGACTACGTGAGTGCCATTTGATTAATTCTTTAATTAGTGGCTAGCAATTCATTTCTCTCTCTTTTTCTCTCTCAGTTTCTCTCTTTTATTATTATGAACTAAAATTGTAAAATGAAAATACAAAACTAAAACTATGTATTGAAATTGTAAAATAAAACTAAAAATACTATTTTTTTAATTTGTTAATTGAAACTGAAACTTGAAAATTGAAAAATATAATAATATAAAGTTGAAATTAAAATTCAATGTTTATTTATATTATTATATCTTTGAAAAAAAAAATTAAAACTGTGAGTAAAAATTAAAACTGAAACTGTGATGTGAAATTAAAACTAGAAGAATTGAAATTGTAATGTGAAACTGCAACTAGAAGAACTAAAACTGTAATGTGAAACTGAAATTAGAAGAACTGAAACTATACTGCAAATATGAATAACTGAAACTGTATTGTAAATATGAAGAATTGAAACTATACTGCAAATATGAAGAATTGAAACTGAAACTGTACTGCAAATATAAAGAATTGAAACTGTACTATAAATATAAATAACTGAAACTGCACTTCAAATATGAAGTGAAAAAAGAAAAAGAAAATTAGAGGATAAAACTAATAAATTTGATGTTTATTGAAACTGTACTATAAATATAAATAACTGAAACTGTACTGCAAATATGAAGTGAAAAAGGAAAAAGAAAATTAGAGGATAAAACTAATAAATTTGATGTTTATTGACAAATTTAGAAGTAGATAATTAAGATTTTGGGTTGTAAGTGATTTGATATTACCTTGAAATTAAATTTATGGTTGTGAATAAATTAATGTTACTTTGAAATTAAATTAAAAGTGAGCTATAATCAAATTATTAGATTTGAATACTTTTAATTAATTTTTTCAAAAATCAGTACTTTATAATTAAATCACTCTAAAAATATGTTCTTTGAATGGATAAAATTCTCATAAATTAATTAACCAAAGTTTAATTAAAATTACTATAAATGACATGTGGCAAACACCTAGTACGGTGGTGATTCTCGTAAAGATTCCAAATTTTTCTGTAAAAAATGTAAAATACTCAAAACCCCGAAACTCCAACGTCGCATTGTCGGATTAAGAGCCAAAAAAGATTAAACTAATATTCAAAAGCAAAGGCAACCCAATTCCCATTTCCCACACATCACTCACAGTGACTCACTAACTCACTAAACTGTACTTAGAAAACCATTTGGGTATTTGCTTCAAAGCCTTGCTACAATGGCCATCACAGCTTCGCAAGCCATCTTGGGTCTCTTCGCCGCTCCTCTCCCCACCACCAAACCTCACCGCTCTCTCACCATCAGAGCCTCCTCTTCCTCCTCGAACCCACCCATCGTCGGCCGCAAGCTTCGAGCCGCAGTGATCGGCTCTGGCCCTGCCGGCTCCTCCGCAGCCGAGGCCTTAGCCGCTGGCGGAGTCGAGTGCTTTCTCTTTGAGCGCAGCCCCTCCGCCGCCAAACCCTGCGGCGGCGCCATCCCCATCTGCATGCTCGACGAGTTCGACATCCCCGCTGACCTCATCGACCGCCACGTCACCCGCATGCGGATCTTCTCCCCATCGAATCGCGCCGTCGATTTCGGCAAAACCCTCCGCCCCAACGAGTTCATAGCCATGCTGCGCCGCGAAGTACTCGATTCCTTCCTCCGCTCTCGCGCCGAGTCGCGCGGCGCCAATCTCATCTCCGCGCTCGTCACGAATCTCGAGGTCCCGGAATCATCCGACGCGCCGTACGTGGTGCATTATACGATGGACAATAGGCGCCACGCGCTGGCCGTGGACGTCGTAATCGGCGCGGACGGCGCCAACAGCCGAGTGGCCAAGTCGATCAAAGCCGGACACTACGCCTGCGCCATAGCGTTTCAGGAGAGGATTAAACTGACGGACGAGAAAATGGAGTACTACGAAGATCTCGCGGAGATGTACGTGGGAAACGACGTGTCGCCCGATTTTTACGCGTGGGTTTTTCCAAAATGTGACCACGTGGCGGTGGGGACGGGTACGGTGTGCTCGAAGCAGGATATTAAGGTGTTCCAAAGAGGGATTAGGGCGAGAGCCAATTCCAAGATCAGCGGAGGTAAGGTGATCAAAGTGGAGGCCCACCCGATACCCGAGCACCCGCGTCCCACGCGCGTGAGGGGTCGCGTGGCCCTTGTAGGGGACGCGGCCGGGTACGTGACAAAATGCTCGGGTGAAGGGATCTATTTCGCGGCAAAATCGGGGAGAATGTGCGGGGAAGCAATCGTGGCAGCATCAGAAGGGGGGGAGAGGATGATCAACGAAGGTGATTTGAGGAGGGAGTATTTGAAAGTGTGGGATGCGAAGTACATTACAACGTTTAGGTTCTTGGACTTGTTGCAAAAGGTGTTTTATGGGAGTGACGCGGCGAGAGAAGCGTTGGTGGAGTTGTGTGGGGACGAGTATGTGCAACGCATGACGTTTGAGAGTTACTTGTACAAGAAGTTAGCGGATGGTAATAGGTGGAAGGATGCTAAGATGGTGGTCAATACCATTGGAAGTTTGATGAGGTGTAACATTTTAGGAAAGAAAATGGAGAGTTTAGTGTTGTAGGGTTATATTCCCCTGCCTCTTATGGCCACTTGCCTTTTACAGAAAAGGAAAGATTTGCTTGCCTCATGTGTGTGTGTGTAATTTCTTTTAGGTAAATCGATTTTGCCTTGAATTGAAGTTGTTTGATTTTTCTTTCAAGATGAATTATGGTATGTGTGGAATTTTAGTTGCAATTGTTTGTTTTTTTTTTTTCTTCCTCACAAAATATATAACTTATAAGTGGACACTCAGCACTGTAATAAGTACAAAAGATCTTAAAGGTACACATTCTTAAACCAAAGACCGACCATGGTAGCATGAAGATTCAACCAATCTTCTACCAAATTACCCTCATGCAATTGGTGCTTAATACATGATGTACAACAAATATGAGTTAGATTGGTGTTTTGCTGTTTCTTTCCATACTGAAATTATTTCTACATTATGGCTACGTATATAATTTACTATTTTGTGACTCTAAAAGATTGCAGATAGGTGTAGTCATTTAGACCCTTTTCAACTGCTCGCACTTAAAAACAGTTGTATAATTTGATAATTTCAGGTGCTGGGAAAGGTGGATTCTCTGAATCTCTTTGGAAGAAGGTTGTATCTGTTGGAAAGGAACATCCGTCTCTTTGTGCTAAGGTTGAAATCTTGATTATTAAAGCTTTATGGTACTTCTAGACTTCTAGTTGGCACCTTATTCTCCTTAAGTGGTATTTAACTATTTAATGATAAAAGTTAATTGAGTTTTTTATTAGCCCTTGTTTATGCCTTCTCCTTTGTGTCCCACGCTCTCTGTATCACAGATTAATTTCTGATCTCTCTCTCTCTCTCTCTCTCTTACACACACACACAAACAGAAGGTACCTTCTTGAATGCCTTCTTTTGCTCTACAAAGTCTTACCATTTTTGTTTGACCTATATACAAGTTTTAACTTCTAGGAATCCAAACTGAAAGTAGGCATGAATTCTATTCCTGAGGAGATTTGGCTCTTCAAGATCATTACAGTCATATATATAAAGTTGATTGCCATAATGTACCTAGATTAGAAGGGAAGTTTGGTTGTTTTTGAGAGGATGGCAATTACATGAAGTTTTCTTTATTTCAGTTAATTGTGGTGCTTATCATGTGGGATTGTAAGAAGAGTATTACAAAATACAATGCACTAAAAACTTCATTCAAAGGGCATCATTATTGCTACCAAAATTTTTTTGATTACCTGTGCCATTTTTCTGGAAAATTAAATGCTCTTTAAGCTTTCTCAAAGACATCAAGCTAGTTTTAATTGTTTTACAGTTCCTTCCACATCAAGATGGTGATACTTTTTGTAATACATAATTTTAGTTTCCAACAATGTGTTTTCTGTTCATATATTCTCTCATTTGGTTACAAATTTTAGTTACGCATTTTACTCTTTCATTTTTAATCCATACACTTTGAATTTGGAAGTATGTAGTTTACTGATTTTAGAAGACAAGACTTTAACAAAGTATTCATATAATGTGGCAGTCATTATCGAAGAAGGAAGCAGAGACAAGACTGAGTGAGGTCATTTCTTATCTTTATCTAAATAGGAAAAATCATTTCCATCTATGAAGATATTTACTCTGGCGCGGTTTTACCTACAGGTATAAAGAAAGTTGAAGAGACATTTAATCGTGAAGGAAAATATGTTGATGATTTGCTACACATAGCCAAGGTACTTTGCTACAAATACTCTCTCTCTCTCTCTCTCTCTCTCTCTCTCTCTCATTTCTTCACTTATTGCATATTTTTTTGGATTGGATACAAAAATTGAAATTTCAGAAGCCTGAGGCTCACCTTGTGAAACTAAAGTGCCCCCATCTCTTGTATTCCATAATAATGTGCCATGCTTCATCAATGAACTTCTTGTATGTAGTTTCTTACTAAATTAAATCAATATTTCTTTCCTAAGTTTATTGTAAACGCATTTTCGTGCAGTTGAAGAGTAGAGTGCATGAGCTGCTGAATTCTCAGATGACCCGGATTCAAGGTTAAGAAAGCTACCAAGAAAATCTTGAAGTTCTTAATTGAAAGGTCAAATTCAAAAAATATTGGTGGTTGCTTCTGGTAAAAGTGACAATCAATTTACAAATTTGATCATCCTCAAGGAAGGGAAGCCAACTGTGACCTGTAGGCGGGCTCCCTGAGAAGCTGAAGATCCGCAGTATGCCAGTGCTTTTAAATAATACGCCGACTGCTAACTCTTCAGATTGCTTGGTCTACTTATGATTGTGATTGTGAAGATTTATTTGCGTGACCTAGATGCATTTATGTTGGAATAGTAAGTAGAATAGGTTGGATGTGGGGTTGGGTTAGCAAGGCTAATTTGGAAAACTTGTTGGGTGTATACTAATAAATTTTTGTAATTTCTAATTTTTAGTTGTGTAGAAAGTGTGTTGAGATTACTGATAGAAAAGATTGGGTCTGAAAAGTAGCACTCTATATGTATTTATTGATTTCACTAAGTTATAGTTCTTTATCGGTATTGTCTTATAGATATTTTATGTATAAATTTTAGATTTCCTGAGTTATTGGCACTTTTCTCTTTCAAAAAAAGAAAAGTTGACAAGTGCCACCGTTGAGAAAAAGGAAAACAATGTTTACATGAAAGATATTGCACTTGAAATTCGTTAGTAGAAGCACTGCAAGCGCAGTGCATTGTACCTTCACACGATCAAATGGAGTCACTGTTCTGTTCATGCTCTTGAAACCAAGTGCATGGGCTTTAGGAACCATCAATATTATGCATAAAATGCAACTATACATGACCCAAAAGCAGCAAAAATGAAAGATTTTATATGAGATGCATCTCTTGGATCATTTCACCTGTAAAATAGTGTGCATTCAAAGAGGTGGCATATGACAATTGAAAATTTGAATTTATGCTCTCTTCACTTTACATTGAAATGTTTATCTGTTTTAACACAGTGGTAAGAGATTCTAGCCTCACACGGTTGTAACATTGGTGAAGTGTACTTGAAATGTATGCTATCCTCCTATTTACTTTTTTCTGGCACTAAATGTATTTCAATTGCTATTCTCAATGGATTTCTTCATGCTCGGGCAAATTATCAATCAATTTCAAACTCAATCGTATTGCCCAAAGTTCGCTTCGTGTGGCATAAACATACAATCATTGATTCTGGCGATGCTGATGTCAGATATGGGTTCAATGGGCTGATCATCTCCCCCAATTGGAGGAAAGCTCAAGGGGTCTCTACTGAATTCATCTGCACAATAAATGGAACGTTATGTTAGGCATAACTTGTTAAAACAATGACCTGAAAGCCTGAAAACACACATTTAAAACTTCAACCATAAAAAGGAAAGATAATCAATCAATGCTCACCATAAATTATATGTAAGGAAGATGGGGAAGGAGTGGACATGAAATTGAGGCCACAGTAAAATCCCAATGCTAAAACTACTGCCATCAAAACATAAGCTGGCACTGCCAATGCCCAATACCTGAAAATAGTACCATAAATTCTAACATGCACTCAAATTCTGCAAGGACAACAAAATTATCATGTAGAAAAGGTAATGTGAAAAGGGCCACAATTTTCCTTCCGTTAGTTAGTTAACCACATGATGTGAATACCAATGTGTACATATTGGTGTCGAATCAATGATTATGACTAGCTGTTAATTAACATCATCTCCCAATAGTCAATTAATGTAATCAGAAACGTGGTTCATCTACCATGACTCCCATAGAAAATCACCACCATAGCTGAATCTTATAAACCTTCCTTCCACAAACTCTTCCATAATAATCAGTGACATAACTTTTCTCTACCGATGCAAATATCCTAAGTTTGAATTATACATGACTTTTAAATTTTCCTGGCTATAACAAAACATTTTCAAAGTTTCGAAGTAGGTAATGATTTAATCAAATGAATATCAAAAGAAAGATGAAGGATAAGAATGTTAAAGAAATAAAAAAACACAGGAGAAAAACCAACCAAACCAACCAAACCTATAAACAAAACTGACCTGCTCGGATAGTAAAAAATCCCAATGGAATGTAGCCAAGACTCAGGAACATATGCCCACACCAAGAAAATAACTGCCAACACAGAACGATACCAAAGCAAATTAAAACAAAATTTTCTTCTTCTTTGTTTTATAAACTCAAAGTAAGAAGCATGGTGGATTAAATGGACCTGAAGCCACGACAGTTGTTATGGCACCCACAAAGCCATAAACTTCATCATGTTTGGGACCATGATTCCCAGAAGCCTTAGTATTATCGACATTAATGTTCACAGTTGCCTTCCTCTTCTTTGACACATTTATGATTCTTCTGGGACTGCAAACAGAATAAGAATCTTCCATGGTTTCAGCTGGGCTTTGGGGCTTTGACCTGAGCTGGGACAGGGCTGGCAGACTTTTCTGATCTGTGGGGTGGGCTGGACCACAGGTGAAAAATCCCTGGTTCCCTGCCTCCATGCTTTTGTTCTGGGATTCCACCACAATCTCAAAATCTATAGATTACATAAATAAAAAATAAACATTAAAGACATTTGATCCCAGTTAGCTCATCAAAAATTTTGGATCCCAATCACCTCCCCAAACACCACCCCAATCACCTCCCCAAATCCTAGTGTCCAATCACTTCTTAACAGAGTTTAATAAAAAACGATAAAAAGTCTTTATCAAAGTAGTGGGTGTTAATGTCATGCTGAGCTCTCCTGTTGCTGCATGAAGGTCATTTGTACTGCTTAATCTGTTTTGCTCTTGCAGGGGTTATCTTCACACACTTCATATGGAACCATGTCTCACAGAAGTCACACATAATCCAGCAAGCATACAAAGCATACAAAGCTAAAATCTAAGTACATACCTGATCGTTGCCAGTGAGAGAGGGAGGCAGTGCCTGTGAGAGAGAGAGAGAGAGAGAGAGAGGCAAGTTGCTCCGAAACCCTAAGAAATCTGAGACACAAAATTGGCATAAATCAACATCAATATCACTAAATCAGAACATAAATCCGAAAACCTAAGAAATCAAAACCCTAATTAAACCCTGAATCTTAAATCCCTGATTCGAAACCCTAAGAGCCCATTTGAATTCTTTAATTTGGATTTGGATTTGGATTTGGATTTGGATTTCAAATTATGTATTTCAAATAATTAGATTTCAAATCCTATCGTGTGGCTAAAAAACATGAAATATGAGGATTACAATAAGGATTTCAATTTAATAATTTAAATTTAAATAATATTAGTATGGTAACCCTTGATTGGTTTGCAAAGATAGCCTATAAATGAGGCCCATGACCTATAAATTTAATACAACACATTTTAAATTGTACTCTATATTAGAAGAATCACTACATATTGTTCAGAAAAGGAAAACAAATCATTCAGACCACATAGGAGCTTCATACATATGGTTCCCAAAAATAGCAAATACTGTTTACAAAAATATCAATGTCATCCCTGCAAATAGCACCTAACTAGACTAAGCAATAGATTGCGTGCAGGAATTGTATATTTGTTATTAGAGGTATCCTTTCATTTCTTCTTTGAATTAACAAACCTCTCTCACCATTATCGATGAGGGCTACAAGTGAACTAACCTGCCATAACAAATGAACAATACAAATTTTGTAGTTCTGGATGCTAAAGCAATTTTTTATGAAGCAATCAACAAGTAACACCACATATCCTAATAGTCATCTTTCACCGAGAATCAGCTAAAGCACCCAACTTTCAACAAATACAATTGTTTTTCAAAAGATAATATAAACTAGTAATATATAATTTCTCAGCCTGAGAAAGAGAGAGAGAGAGAGAGAGAGAGAAGACATGGACATATTGGTTCACACTGAATGTTCACCTTTCGAACTTTCAAAGACTGTTTTCACACACAGACTCAGCATCTAAATCTGTACCACAGTCTGCCCAAAATACTGATTTTCCTCAAAATTACTTGAAAAGGCAGAAGTGCCACAAATTTCAATCTTGGTTGCCAACCATGCCAATTACAGTATTACAGAGACCACCCCACCCAACCCAAAACAATTTTCTTTGGTCTTTGCTGTTGTTTTCACACACAGACTCAGCATCTAAATCTGTAGCACGCAGTCTGCCCAAAATACTGATTTTCCTCAAAATTACTTGAAAAGGCGGAAGTGCCACAAATTTCAATCTTGGTTGCCAACCATGCCAATTAAGTGCAAGGTGAAAGTCCTGACCTAGATGCTAGATTTTGCTCCCAATTACAGTATTACAGAGACCACCCTACCCAACCCAAAACAATTTTCTTTGGTCTTTGCTGGAAACTGCAACAATCATATATAGAAATTATTTCTTCAAAGTAATTATGAAAGGCTATTAGTACCTATGAGGGAGGCATACCATCCTTTCTAAGTGCACTCGATGAAAATTGGCAAGATACCAATATACCATTTGTTGGCAGATAGGGAACCATGTATGCATGGATTATGTACACGAAGTTTGATCTCAATTATTATGCTTTATGTACCATGTCATTTCCTACAGTAATCATAAACTGATGAAGACTTTGGAGCTCTGTAAAGCTATGGAGGGTCTCTAAGCTGAGGAAGCGTGCCACAGCTGCACTAACTTAATTCATTAATTTCCCACATCCCCATTTTCAATTCGATTCAATAACAACATAATGCTTTGCTAATCTCTTTCCTGGAAAGCTTTTCTTAAGGAACAATTTAACAAACACAAAACTTTGCCAAAAGTGTCCCAAAAATGAAAATAAAAAACCCCAGAAAACAAAAATACAAAACCCCAAAAAAAAAAAAAGGCAGAACCTAACAATGAATCAGAAAAATTAAGAAAAAGAGAATAGTACCTTTGTTTGGCCGGAGAAGTCCAAGTCGGCAGAGGTGACCGATGCCGGAAGGAGCTCGTCGACGCAGGGAGGTGGTGGTTGTGTTGAGGCTTCTTCGACGCAGGAGCTCGTCGACGTCGGATTTGAGATTTTCTATTGTGCTGAGACCATTTTGAGGAAATACATGGTTTTGCTAACTGGGCATTTACACCGTCAAACTGCGGAACCAAACAAAATCATTAGTGAAAAAACTGAAAAAAGTCATGTTAATAAAACCGAACCAAACCGTTGGTGGACAGAGTAGGTGTCGAGTTTATACCAAAAAGAACTAATTCGAATTTGGACCGGAGCATAAATATATATATAATTAAAATTTTAAAAAAATATTTATGATTTATATATAATTTTAAATTAAAAAGTGACAAAAAATATATATAAAACTTTAAATTTCAATTTCTAATTTTCTATTATAGAGTAAATGAAAAAACAATACCCGCATTCTATAAAATATATTTGTATAATTAATCAAACTATAAAGCATAAACTTTATATACATATATATATATATTAAAATATAAGTATCATATATGTTATAATGATTAATGTTACAATGTCTATGGTTTAGGAATATAAAGTATTTGTCATTTAAAGTTTAAATTATAGGGTATACCAATTACTAATCTTGGCGAAAAATTAAAGAATAATTAACAGAAGATTGGTGAAAAAAATAGATGAAGAAGGTGGATAGCGTTCTTCATTAAAAATTACCTTCATTTCTTGGTGATGGGTGACTATGTGACGATGTGATAGAAAAACGATAGTGGTAAGATAGAAAGAGAGGCGACGGTGAGTTTGTGAGAAAGAAAGGGAGAAAGCTAGCGCGATAGTGATAGAGAAAGCTAAGGGTCAATGGATGGGTCGATGCTGCGAGTTCAAATTTTCACCTTTTACTTTTGTAGCTTATACATGTCACGTTAATTGCACATCACATTGGCTCATTGTTAGAACAAAGACACATATAAAACCACATTTGTGTCCACGCGCATCTCACTCAAAAACAACAATTTGTGCTCCATTCACAATGGAAACATGAATTGTATGAACAAACACAACTTTAGTGGTTGCGTTGTCACCAAAGTTAAAAGAGCACAATTATTTGTGCTCTTTCTTGTGATGGAGCACGAATATTACTCTATGCCTAATGACAATTTTTCTAGTAGTGTGTATGACAAATTTCTTTCTTTTAACACATAATGAGGCACTTTTGATGTGTCTATTATATTCATAGCTTGGATTGTCTAAACATTCTCTAATCTTCTTACTAATTGTCTCTTTGTTTAGGTTGTCCGTGTAAAGTTTTCAATATTGATGACTTCTGTAACCTAGAAGCATCTTGCTAGCTCTTTCTCGGTCATACTTGTTGTGATTCTCATTTTGTTATGTAGTCTCCTGATCAAAACTGTTCATTTTTTAGATGACCATTTAAAGATAACAACTGCAAAAAATCAAATAATTCTGAAATTATTTAGTCAAGCAACTATTATCAAATAATAGACTAGAAGTCTAACTGTTAGCAAAACTGTTTGTTTATTTAATAATAATTAAATAACTAAACGATTTTGATTTAGTTTAGTTTTTTGAGAGATGATTTTTAAATAGTGAATAATAAATAAACATTTCTAATCATAAGATTACACTACAAAATAAGAATGATAAGTGACAATGTCTTGGCCAGAAAAAAGGAAGTGATGATGTCGAAAAAGAAGGTAGATTGAAAAATTAATTTACATTCCTCATTATATGGTAACTATGTATATCATACTTCCAACCAATTCACTTTCACCTCTTAGCCTTACTTGCTATCTTAGTTTTTTATGTAACCTCTACCATGGTGATGCTTTCAATAATACATAAAATCTACAAGATTGAGAAAGTAATAATCATGAGA
>QANT01008378.1:0-81428 GCA_003254885.1 Purshia tridentata | reverse complement strand
TAGACAAATTTTTTAGGAGATTAGGGGTTTAAAGTTATGAACTAAAATAAAAAACATAAATAAAAAATGGTATTTCTGAAATTAAAAAANAAAAAATACAAATAAAATTTTATTAAAATTAAAAACAAATAAAAAGGGTACAATTGGAATTCTAAAAAAAAAAGTCAACTTTATATGGTTATAAGTTGACTACGAGGTTTTGTAAATGTTAAAGTGTATAATTTGGGAGAGTTTAATTTTGGGCGGAGGTTATGAGAGAATCAATCTCTAACTAGGAAGTTTATAAATATTTGCTTTAATAAAAATAAAAAAGTAGAACCTGCCCAAAAGGATATAATTGGAATATAATAAATATTAAAAGGGGGCTAGCTTTGAAAAGGGGGGTTTTGAGAGAGTTTAAATGAAAACTAAGGGGTTTTGGGATAGTTTAATATAAGGTGGGGATGTAGGAATATTGTAGCTCTAATTAGGGGGTTATGGGGCATTTACATTTTAATTTACTACAAAATAGTAGAATAATGCATAAACATAAATAGTTGAACAATTTTAGAATTGAATTACGTAGAATGTAATAAATAAAAAAACCTCATTCTTATCATCCATTATAAAAATTTCACACTCCTTCAAGCATTACCAAACTTCCACATTATATTGATCAAGTTTCATAATATTTGGATCTCATCGCATCCACACTAAAAATAGATAATTTTGTCAAATGCTCTAGTATATTTGGTTTATTTTATTTTTGTTATTATTTTCTGTTTTAAAGTTGGATTGATTCGTTACTGCTAGCGCATTTGGGCTCTTGTAATGATTTGGGCTTGTTTTTGTTAGGACTTTGTTGCAAAACTTGGGCCTAGGACCATTGTTTAGTTACTTTAGTTGGGCCTAGTGCCCCGTTTATTCAAAAATATAAGAGAGTTTGCTTTTTTTGGGCCTATAATTCAAATGTTTTGCTATTGACAGTTACGCACTAATTAAACACAGATTCACTGTTTTGGCCCCAAAAAAAACACAGATTCACTGTAGATGTATTCAAGTTATTAGGGTTTTTAGCCACGTAGGAATTAAGATTAAAATTTATATTATTATAATTGGAAACTCTAGTACTCTCTCACGATATATGACCTAAAATGCTCCTCTTGCGAAACAAGAATGTAAAGATGAGAAACCAAATGATTGCTTTTTCTAGCTTTATAGTGATAAGTGATAACTATCAAGAAAAAAATTTAGAAAAATTTATTAATCAACCCATTATATATCCCTATCTATGTATATGCAGGTGGGGAGCAGTTTAATTCGTTATGATTTAGCCAATTAGCCCTCGCCACTGAAAATTAAAATGGAAATAATTTTGAATTGGCATGTACAGTCATATACATCTCAGGTATAGATGGCTGAAAATCAGTTACAGTCTAGTAATCAATATGCAAATATCATAAATGTCAAGAACACCTTATATTCGTTAGGAAAAACACATAGACAGCACTCGTACCAAGTATAAGAAAAGAAGAAAATGTAGACAAAAATATAGATGTAGGCGTGCGTACTCTAATCAGTAGAACCCGTAGATTGGTCAATTCAAATGAAATCGATTGGTGTGCGAATTAATTAACTATTCGTGTTTGAGTTAATTACATATATATTTATTTTGTTTGCTATGGCATGTGCACGTCCATACGTATTTTAAGATTCGCGCTATAATTTGAATAATTGTCAAGATTGGGTTTATGAATTTGTTTTTATTTAATCATCTCAATTTCTTTAGAAATAATAAATAGAGAGAAACTGTATATGTTTCATGCTCTTAAAACACTATTCTTATCCAAGCAGGCAAGCATCACTCACTCTCTCTCTCTCTCTCTCTCTTCCCCTTGTCTAGCATCTATAAAAGGGACATATAGCAAACCCACCTACTCACTAACTCTAATCATCACTTCTTGCTTATAATCTTTTGTGAGGTTAGGATGACTCTATATGCTTTGGTTTTGGTGTTTTGGGTCTTCTTAGTGTGCACTAATATAGCTTTGGCTGCTTGTATCTTTCAGGTAAAAACACACAAATGGAGGGCTCCAACAACAACAAGACAACCCAGCAGGAACTGCCTCAGATCCCACCACAGCTGCCACCATCCAGTAACAGTGGTAACCCTGAAAAAGGACTTGCACCGATCCCAGAAACTGAAGAGCTGAACTCTGCGACCATGGAGGTTGAACTCCATGAGGGTTTTACTGAATCTGCAGTACCTAATGTGGACTCCATTAAGCTAAAGAGGTTGCTTATATATCTAGCCTTCTATCTCCTCGATCTATATTAAAAAAGTATATGGCCATTGGAGGTTATTTGAACTTGGATCACTTTTCACACTCCAATCCAGCTTGTATTCTAAAACTTGTATACGAAAAACGCATCGATCATATATTGTGGATCCACTCAAGAAAACATGCATTTTTTTCTTATCATAATTTCTTCATCTTTTTATATATAATTTTACAATATTTCGATCTGTTTTCTTTAGAATTGAGAAGAGCCGAAAATATTCTAAGGCATATCGGGAGAAGCATAACAACTATAAATCGCAACTCGAAATGCAAGTGAAAGCTCTAGAAGTAATTTTCACATACTCATATTTCCATTTATTATAATTATATGTATATTAGTAATATTCTCTTATGAGATTTGAGATATTATGTTTTCAAATTGTAAATCAAGAATATATTGTAACACGATTCTATTTAATATTGGATTATTTTGATTCATAATTTGACAATATAATAATATGTTAGACTGTTTAGTAAGAAAATATTTTTGATACTGTATTATTTTAACTCACAAATTTCTATATAATCTCACTATAATAAAAGGTCTATTACAAAGATGATGATTTTAAAAATAGTTTTATATGTGAGTGTTAATGTTACAGAAAAATAATTGTTAAAACACATGTGCTTTATATATGTATACACCATGACAATGTGTTGCAGGCTGAAATAGCTGTCAACGGTTCAAGAGTCAAATACTCTAATCGCGAAAATAAGTTAAAGAGAGCAGAAAACAGTTCGATGAAGCAAAAGTTTTCTGCTTCTTCCGGCGAACTTTGTTTGAGAAAAGGTCCTCTGAATCTCTCTCTCTCTCTCTCTCTCTCTCTCTCTCTATTCATGAATATTAACATGAAGGCGCTTAATCTTGCATTCATGTGTGTTTATATGTAGCTGAATATGAGGAACTGAAGAAACAAAGAGAGTCACTGATCCAGCTGTTTGAATTTCAGAGACGACAGGCAGCATCAGCAGTAGCAGCACAGAGCTTCAACCCTCCTGCAGGTTACCAAATGCTGAATTTGGCCGAAGCTGTCCATGGCCCGGTTCAATTTAATGAACCATGCCAACCAGCCGGGTTCGACCCCCAGATAGTGAACTCCATTTCAGGGAACGAATATGCAGCCGGAATGGTGAACTTGGCCTATCTGAACGATCCAGTTGGTCAGGGTCCGGTTCAACCAGCTGGGTTCGACGCCCAGATAGCGAACCCATTTATTGGGAATGAAGTTCCAATTCGAATGGTGAGTTTATCGGATTTGAACCCGCAAGTTGGCCATCCCTCGATTCAATCTAATGAACCGGGCCAACCGGCTAGGTTCGACCACCGGATGGTGAACCCAAGTACTGAGAACCAATTTGAGGATGAAGCGTCATTTGTGGATACGATGTCCATTGATATGGACATGGATGATATTGATCCTGATGTGCATAACCCATCTGGGTCGTCCTCCATCAAGTTCAAGTGAAATTGATGATAATTTCTAGCTAGCTTGGTGGAAAGGTTTTGTTAGTTTTATTTTCGAGACGTTGTTGCTTAATGAAATCTTTCTGGTGTATATGAAAGAGAGAAATGAATAAGATGGAGTGCAAATGGTACCTATATTTGTCTCCTATTTGCTATTGGATTTTATTAGAATATTTCAAACTCTAGCCCTACTTGTCCAGTATATGTTTCAGTGAAAATAAAGCCTATGGCTATTTACTTTACGTCCATACTTAAAGTCTATTTACTCATAAGACCTACTTGAAGTGGTTGACGTATACTGCTGTACTGGTTATTAACTTTCCCTAAAAATATTTAATTTCGCGCGTCACTAGCTATATGTATTCACTGACTGTGTTGTGGTTAGTTAAAATTTCCTTGAGTAATTTACTTTGTTACAGCTATTTCATTTTCTTTTGCTAAAACACTTCTCGAGTTACAACTAAAACTGTCACTTATTTTGTTTCCAATAAGTTCAATAACAACCCCTTTTGAATACTTATTTTGAGTCAAATATATATTTGTAAAGGGCATTTTTCAATTTAATAATTTTGTCTTTCTTTTAGGCTTTAATCATTTAATCATTTTGAGAAATGCATGTCTAGCTTCCATTGCATCAAAAGAAAAATCTAATTTAGGTAATGACTCAAAAATTAGTCTCATTTTAATTATAATAGGAAATATATATGAAATTATGAATATAAGGAAATGTTTTATTAATTGGATAGATTTATTGTTTGATTATTTTTATTTAAGTACGTGATTCAGATGTATGCATTGTATTTGGTTAGGACACATATCGATATGGCATGCATACAGAAATTTCTAACCTGTTTTTGAGCAGGGGGCTTGAACCCAAACAGATTTTTATGGTATACTTTTTGTTTCCTCATACGAAATTTACAACCAAATTTGTCTTAAAATATCATTAGGTGTGGATCTAAATTTCAAATGAGAAAGATTAATTTTACCCGTACAACTTATATACATTTGTATCAATGTTTTTATATTATTAGAAAAAAATATATACAAGATTTCTTGTCGTTTGCTTTTCATTTTCCAACTGTGTTTCCTTTTTGACGAATAACTACGAACCAATTAAGGCCTCATTTGATTTACGATTTAGAAATTATTTTAAACTATTTATTTTCTTATTACATCTATGGACCCATAAATGAAACCAAAAAATAACCAAACAAAGCTACAATCCATAATTTCCGTGTAAGAATTTAGAGTTAGAGAAGTCGATCTTTATTGGGACTTCTATGATTTACATGAGAAAATTTGTATTCATCTGCATCCTCCTCAAGATCGATCCAAAGCTACTAAATTTAAGTGCATGTAATTCACTAGTACTATTAGGATAGAAAAATTTGCCTAGAGTGAATGTTAGGTAGTACACGTGGCACAATTTATCTGACTCAATATATCTGTACTGTGGCGGTTAGGGTTTCATACATTGCCTCAATATTTTCAAATTTTCTGGGAAATATATTCTCTTACCCCATTAAAATTAGCATAAGTGATAGCTATCATTTATTTCATTTATTAGAGTATTTTAATTACAATTAGAAAACAAAAAGGTGAAAATCTTACATACAACATTCTTCTCACAATCACAAATAAGGTTACCGTTAATATGTAAGAAGTTGACACTTGTACATGAGATCGAAAAGAGAGAAACCATTGCGGTCAAGAAATTTCTAGGGATAAACACGAACATATGAAGAAAAAACCAAGTTCAAAATTAAGCATCATGAGTTATCTAATAATGTTGTGCATAATTGACCAAACTACCCAACACAACAACAATATCCAACATAATTTTGTAAAGATATGTTCAGGGCTAGTATTGTAGTTCACTCTTAGATATATTTTGAAATATGACAGCCTTGTAGGCGCCATTCAATAATGTGGGGATGGTAATATATGGTAAGTATACTGTATCTTTTCTGTATAAACATGTGGCCTAGCTAATCCCTTGTTTGCATTGCAGTCAAAATACTTGTACCTATTAATTTCTGAGGGTTATAAGAATCATATCGTCATTTACCTACTCCCCTATTGTGTTTTCAATTGCATCTCTTGTTTTATTGCAGACAGACAAAGCTAGCTAGAAATATTGAAATGGATGCAAACAAGAAGGTTGGTAATGGTAGTAGTAGTAGCCATGGATTGGGATCATCATGGGCCAACAACAGGCCCATTGAGTCGAATCCCTTTGCTACTATGGCACCATCCAACCTTCCTTTAATCCCCACTGGCCGTCCCTTTCAAGTGTGGAAGAGGCCCTACGGGATGAGCCATTTTGATGGTGGGGCAAGCAGCAGCGGCACCAAGGCCCAGGCCCCGCCCAGCTCAGATTTCATTGCCAACAAAATCACTCCTGCTCATGATGCTCTTCATCATCGCCAAAATTCAAGCTCTGACAGTGATGACTCTTCTGCTGATGCTTGTGATGACAGTAAGACTGTCAAAACTACTCACAATGCCAGTGGTACTCAATCCATAACGGGTCGTATTGTCGGCCCTGAGTATATGGATCCCAAAAAGCTCAGGCGGTAATTATAAACTAGTATATACATCTGTTTTTATTACTGATATAACTTGTAAAATATGTAACATGTTTTTATTTATAGAATTATTTCAAATCGGATGTCGGCGCAAAAATCTAGATTGAAGAAGCTTCAATATGTTGCAGAAATGGAAAGGAAAGCGAAGACTCTTGAGGTAATTACAGACAATCTTAGATAGATATCATACGATTTAATTTCCTCAACATTAACACTAGCTCTCAATATGGCGTATGCACTAATTTAATTATATAGTTTCAATAATGACTGAAATATTCGATTATTTTATGTATGTATAGGCTCAAATTGCTATGATACGTCCTCAATTTGAGTTCTATAAAAACCAACAACTTTACCTACATATGGAGCAGAAGGCCTTGCACAACCAGATTTCTGCTTACGCCTACGATAAGATACAGAAAGAGGGTAAACCCTAGTATCCCTCACTAAGCCATTGTACTACTTAATTTATATGAGATGTTATTGAGCATTAAACCCTCACATAAATTAAGTCCGAACTCCTTTAAAATATGGTGTGGTTTATTTGCTTTTTTACAGCTGAAATTGAAGCAAACAAAAAAGATGTTTGCAGACTAAGGCAACTGCAGCAGTTGCAGATGCAGAATCCCCAACTCCAAGGGCACACAAACTGCAGGTTAGTGAAGCAGGAACCTATAGGGATGGAGCAAGTGATGAATACTCCGTGTTCACATGGGAAGGGACATATGGTATATTCAAATCCAAATCAAGGTAAATCCAAAAACCTTTCACAATTAATATATCTCCTACTTCGTATATTTACTTTAGTCACACTAATATAATTTACCAATTTTGGATAGAAACGGATATTATATCATAGTTGTCAAAATAAATAATATACATTCATACTGCATGTGACATTGATTAATACTATACTATCATACACGCGATAAATTTTTTTTTTCTATTGAAAGAGTAATAAAATATTTATGCCCGCTATTTGAAATTAAAATTTAAAAGTTACTTTCTTTCAGTTAACTCTTCCTTTTTCAAATTTTAAGTATATTCCATAAACTATATATATGGACTTTTTGATGGAAAAAATGTACTCAAGATTTGCCTTGGTGTAGGTCTTTTGCATATTATTAAGACTGAATACCCTTTTTTTTCTTTTTCTAACATCTCTCAATGTTTTATAGACCAAATGGGAGCAACTGCGCCAGCAAACATGAATATGTCAAAACAACTCATTATGCAGCAGCAGCAGCAACGAAACCAATGCCCACACCAACGACAAGTTCAACAACAAAGGGCTCCAGGTAATTGGGAAGCTGGGCCGAAGCAGAAGGAAATTGTGAGCCCAAATCAAAGTGGGCCGAAATTGATTAGGATGGATATGAACTCGGACGATGATGAGATGGATCAGGCGCTGGTTTTCGATACTCCACAGAACCAGGACCCTCCTCACCGTTGCTTCCTTTGAAAATTTATTACATGGGCTATTCCATTCAAATAAGATTCTCTGGCTGTTGATTTTGTACTTATAAATTGACACCAATATGAGTACCAAAAACATCAATGGGGACATTTGCTTGTTCGTTTTGTGTTCTCGTTAGTTTTTTATTGTGTTTTTATGAACCTTGGACCTTTTGGGTTAAAATACTTGAGCAACTATGCATTTTTATTCTTCGTTGTTGAAATAAAATAGAAAAGTGTCAAAGCTGGACCAGCTGGTACACTATATAAAAGAGTTTAACTCTTTAGAAATTTTTACTTGCATTGGGGTTTGGACCTTTATAAGATGGGATTGTCTTCATTGGCATTTGGGAGTGGGCTTGTATTCATAGTTGAATAATAAATAAAAAAACAATAATAATATTTTTATCACATTTTTATAAGTTTAGCATTCTTGATAAAAAAAATACCAATTCCTAGCCGTCCACGTGGCGCAACTCCTTCTGATTACGATGACTTAGAACGAAAAATCTTTCTCAATTCTCATTTCCACACGTGGTAGTTAGGCGCCAGATTCCGCCGATTGGGCTGGGTTGGGATACGTCACCAGACGTAACGGTGAAAATCACAGAAATTTTGGTGTCAGTATCACAGAGCACAGGGCCACAGGCAGTGGTGCCAAGGCTCGGCTATTGCAGCTCGGCTATTGCAGCAGCACCTCACAATCCAAAACCCTCCCAATGTTTTGATGATCACACATTCAGCGCATGCCACTAGGGTTCTCTTCGCCTTTGGCTTTTCGGGTTGCAACCCTAATTTTCTGTTCGGTGGCTCGGAAAATTTGGGAATGAAAGAAAGAAAGCCAAGGAATGAAATATTTTGTTCCTGGTTTCTTTAGAAATTCTATTGGAGTATGCTTTACTTCGCGCATATTTGATGGATGATACGATACCACTCTTTTGACTCAGTTGACGTGAGTTTCACTTTACTTTCTGTTTTGCTTTCGTTGATTTCTCGGCAACCAAGCGCAGGGGAGACTACTTGGGTTTCTCTCAATTGACAAATTTTGGGATATTCAACTGAAGAAAAATGGCATTTGCTCAAGGCTTTGCTTCGTTGACCCAGTCTTGTTTTGCAGTCAAACGTCACCGTTTTACTGTTCCCCAGGGTTTTTCAGCACAATCTCGTGCTAGGGTTTGTCCGATAATCAGCAAACTGCAAAACCCGGACCTCATCGTTGCGAAATCGAGTAAAGTTCGAGACTTCAGGCTATTCACATCGGTTGAATTGGACCAGTTCCTGACTAGCGACGACGAGGACGAAATGGGTGAAGGTTTCTTTGAGGCAATTGAAGAATTAGAGCGAATGACAAGGGAACCCTCCGATGTTCTTGAGGAAATGAACGACCGGTTATCGGCGAGAGAGTTGCAACTTGTGTTAGTATACTTCTCTCAGGAGGGTAGGGACTCATGGTGTGCTCTGGAGGTGTTTGAGTGGCTCAGAAAGGAGAACCGGGTCGATAAAGAGACGATGGAGCTCATGGTTTCGTTAATGTGTGGTTGGGTCAAGAAGTTGATTGAGGGGGAGCATGACGTTGGGGATGTGGTTGACCTTCTTGTGGACATGGATTGTGTCGGTTTGAAACCGAGTTTTAGTATGATGGAGAAGGTGATTTCTTTGTATTGGGATATGGGTGAGAAGGAAAAAGCGGTTTTGTTTGTAAAAGAGGTGTTGAAACGTGGGATTGTGTATTCGGAGGAAGGCGATGGAGATGGGAATAAAGGAGGGCCAACTGGGTATCTTGCTTGGAAGATGATGGTAACTTCTTGTTTGAAATTGAAATCAATATAATGCTATTCAATTGTCAAATGTTTTTATCTTCACTTACGAGTTTAGATGCTGCTAATTTATAATGTCCACACTGCCTTGTTAGTGAGAGAATTTTGGGTTGCACTTTGTCAATGCTGAATTATTAGGATATTATGTCCAGTTGTGATGAATTTTGTGGCTTTTTCACTTATAGTGCTAATTTTATTTCTAGATTGTACAGTTAAGTTAACTAATCAAATGTATGATGTTTAGATTGTCTACCCGCTTCATGCGAATGAATTATTCCCAGTGAACTTTTAATTATTACAAGTTGTGAAAGAGAATCGTTACTATTGGTTAGGTATAAAACATATATAGATAGAAAGGAAAGCTTTCAGCATTAGTTGACTTTGTAAAGTTGGTTGATTGCTTCACCATTCCTTAGCACATTTAGCCTTGATTAAGTAGTACTTACTCCCAGTTATTCTATTTCAACTTATATGTTATAAAATCTATATAGTTTCCTAATTATACGTGAATGAAACTATTAAATGTGTTTATACAGGTTGAGGGTAACTATAGGGATTCGGTCAAGTTGGTGATTCATCTAAGAGAATCTGGGTTGAAGCCAGAGGTCTACAGCTACCTCATTGCGATGACAGCTGTGGTTAAGGAGCTAAATGAGTTTGCAAAAGCTTTACGTAAGTTGAAAGGTTTCACAAGGGCTGGACTGATAGCTGAATTTGATTCAGAAAATGTTGAGCTTATCGAGAAGTATAAGTCAGATCTTCTAGCTGATGGAGTACAATTGTCCGACTGGGTGATGCAAGAGGGAAGTTCCTCACTCTATGGGGTGGTTCATGAGAGGCTCTTGGCTATGTATATCTGCTCTGGACGTGGACTTGAGGCTGAAATGCAGTTGTGGGAAATGAAGCTTGTGGGTAAAGAGGCTGATGCGGACCTTTATGACATTGTTTTAGCCATCTGTGCTTCTCAAAAGCAGTCCAGTGCCATAGCACGGTTGGTTACTAGAACAGAGGTTGCCAGCTCTTTGCGTAAAAAGAAAAGCCTGTCATGGTTGTTAAGAGGTTACATTAAAGGGGGACATTTTGATGATGCAGCAGAAACAGTAATTAAAATGCTTGATCTTGGTTTGTGCCCAGAGTTTTTGGACAGGGCAGCTGTGCTGCAGGGGCTACGGAAAAGGATCCAACAATCTGGTGGTGCAGATACTTACCTCAAACTTTGCAAGCGCCTCTCAGATGCCAATTTGATTGGACCTTGTCTTGTATATCTGTTTATAAAGAAACATAAACTTTGGATCATAAAAATGGTTTAAAGATCATTGGCGAGAAGTTACGAGATTTGGTGAATTTCATAGTATAGATTGGGTCAATATATATAGCACAAGCACCTAGATTCTGGGTGCTTTTACATGTTAATTTGTATAGTTTTGGGTAGCTTCAAACTTTGGTCAGACCTAATCCTAGAGGCAGATCAACTGTGATGGCTAAAAGTTGTTCTTGAGTGTATTGTTCTTGGGGATCTTTCACTTGTGTATATGGTGGCTGTTGTAAACATAATAATGAAGCTTCAACACTATGTTATTAAGTAGACTTGTATAAATGCTACAGCCTACAGGTATGTTTTTGCGGCATTCTTGACTTGTTCTGCTTTTAGAGTTTCATAATCTCATGCATCATTGCCCCTGACTTGCAATTTTATGATGAAATTGAGTTGCTGATAATGCGTATCACACTTATATTGTTCTTAGGATTGATGGCTACCTGTAACAAGGAAGAAAAAGTATGTTTCTGTTAGATCTCTTCCTTTTGTTGCATACATCTGTGTGTAACTAAAAAGTAGAAAATTTTGCTATCCTGGAGCCAAAGTTCTGATTAATACCGTTTAAACATCCCCAACAATTACTAATATTGTTTGTAGTTTTGGTCCAACTCATCCTTTCTTTGTTTTTTGAATGTTTAGGGGTGGGGGAGGATGACATTATGAATCAATCAGGAATGGTTGGCTTGCTTCTTTACTAGGCTGGCAATTTTATCGCTTTTAAAATGCATCGGGCACAAATGCAATTATTTTAGTAGCAGCACATCTCCTGGGGTGCGTTATTGGAGCTGGTGCTGGTTTTTCTTTCATTTATTGTTGTCTTTACTGCCAATCACTTGAATGGTTCTGTATAAGAAAATTGTAGGAATCTAATTGAGTGGGTACCATCTATCTTCACGTGTACATTATGTGATGAATTATGACGTTAATAATTGTATGTACTTCGTAATGCAGCTGATATGGGATCTGTATAGAGCTGTATTGTTGGAAAGCTGTATTTATTTTGTGTGGTTATCTAAGAGAGATGTCTAATGCATTTATGCTCCTCTTTGAGCCACATCTATTTTTAAGTTTATCTTAGTTCATTTATTCATTTGCGGGGCCGTCATGTTTGACCCTTATTGCATTGAACATGAGATAACATGTCTGTTAGAGAAGAATTAGAAAATGGACTCAGGAAGGAAGGTTTTGTTTCTGTGTAACATGCATTTCCTAAAAAGTTGAGGAGAATCGTTTGTACGTGTATTGTATTGGTGACTGTCAACCTGTAATGTACGTGGGATTTAACACATCAACAGTCAACTACTGGAAATCGTCACTGTTCTCAACATTTGCCTAAGAAAACTGTTGGCCTGTTTCACAACTCCTGCAACTTCTCTATATTGCCAACCATCCTTGCTTGTATGCACAGATTCGAGGAAATATCGATTTAGCAGACAGTATCAGTCCGGTGATTTGCACTAGCCTCAGCTGTCAAAAACTGATGAGAAACAAAGGAGCTCCAGAATCTTCACATGGATCGTAGGCACGTGATCATATTTCTTGGCTCTTTGCTATATATTATATTTGTGACCTGAGATTGGTATATATATAATTGTTTTTTGGCTTCTGCTTTGTTATTATTTTCAAGATAAGCTTGCAAGTTGTAATGATGTCATAGACATTACATTACAGAGATGTTCACCTAACTTTCAATAATTTTTGCCATCCAATATTTTAAGGTATAAGCTATCCGCCGAAGAAATGTCACTATAGACGTAGCCTAGTTTATGTTCTGAAAAGCAGAATATAGGTGGTGTAGTGTAGATAGATAGATCTAATGTCTTCCTAACCCATTAATAATTTGGTCTCTGAGTAGTCCCCTACTTTATTTGTTTATATGATAAGCATTAGCTCCTTTTTTGATTAATTCATGCACGGTCCTTGAGAATCAATTTGTAGGACCAAGTATGATTTAGACATTTAACCTTAGCACAAACACCTATACATGATAATCAGTGTTTAGAGAGCCATCATTTTGTTAAAGTTTCTTCTTCATTTTCATTGAAATGGCTGAAATTAAAGATTTATGATTCCTATTATTTCAGAATTATACATTAAAAAAATGATATATGCATACACACAAATTCTTTGCAGAATGAATGTGGTATTTTTTTAATTTTATACCAATATTTTTTCCAAATTTTGACATGGTTTACTTTTTTCGAGTAATGGGAGTTAAAAATTATAAAGGTTAAAATCGAAAAAGAGTTTGTAATTGATGATTTATATCCTAAAGTATTAAAACTTTGCCAAAAAAAAGAAAGACGTTTTTCATATAGAAAATCCCTATGCATACATAAGTAGTATGTTAACTATTGAAACATTCCATTCTCAGTGACATGAGTAGTAGCGCAAATAAATGTAATTTAATGAGGTAATTAATTTACTTCAAATGGCGGGGAAAAAAAGTTGCCTATTATAAGGATCCCTTTGGTGTTGATGCGACACATGAACCTTTTTTAATTGTATATGTTTACATGCTTACTCCATTATTTTCATACCTTTGCTTCACATGCAATTTCTCTTTAATCCCACATTTTATGGTTAAATAATTAGCAGTTAAGCTGAAGATAGATGGATTGAAAATTAACCCAGTTGACCAACTTACTTGGTTCTCCTTGGGTAGAGGCGTAGAGCTCAAATCTTCCATTTTTAATGGGTACGTGGCAGAGATGGAGTGGTTGATAATGGTGGGTTCTGAACTGATTCCGAGAACTCCTTGCATCGGAGTTAGCCACCCAAACAACTGAACCTTTCCGGTTAACCAAAACCCTTTGCGTTTTGCCATCGAACAGAGTGACAAAGACAGAGAAAAGTGAGAGCTTTGCTTTGCATAAAGAATATATCCCCATGAAAGAAAAGAGGAAATCGAAAAGCAGAGACTTTTTTTCTGTAGTTATTTTTTTCTCGAGCAACTAACACCACCTTGGCCTATTGCCTGCTTTGCTTCACCACCTCTCTCTCTCTCTTGCTCTCTCTTTCTCTGTTTCAGTCTCTCTCTCTTAGTGGCGTTTGCTTCCAGAGGTAAAAGCTTAACACTTTTCTAGTTTTCTGTTTCCCATCGTCTCTTTGTTTTGTATGTCTAATCTTATGCCCTGTTCGATTGTAAATGCAGAGAAGATATACTTCATAAAGAAATGCGTGGTCTCAAGCTTTTAGACCGATTCACGAGCACCCAAGTGCACGCTCTCAATCCAATAGACACTTCCACTGGTAAAACCCATGTTGGTGGTGCTTCAAGAGCTAATAAGCTCAACAGTCACCGAATCAAATCTTTTGGGTCAAACTCAAAGCCCAAAACTTTCAACTCGGTCTCAGTGACTGAAGCTCTTCTTTTGCCTTATGGACTCCCTGAAACAGACCTCCTTGAACCCTCCATAGAGCCTCACCTCAAGCCCACTGATTTTGTTGAAATCTTAGCTGACCTCTATCGCCGTTTGGAGAACTGCTCTTCTCAATCGGATAGATCATTGTTATGTGTCGAGCAGTACTCGCTCTTGCGCAGCCTTGGCGACCCTAAGTTGCTTCGCCGGTGTTTACGTGCTGCTCGACAAAACGCTGTTGATGTGCACTCTAAGGTTGTGCTTTCGGCGTGGTTGAGATTTGAGAGGAGAGAGGATGAGCTTGTGGGTACGTCAGCTATGGATTGTGGTGGACAAATTCTTGAGTGTCCAAAGGTTGCTTTGGCATATGGGTATGATCCAAATTTAGTTTATAGTCATTGCCAATGTGATCAAGACCTCACTAAAGCAATTAATGTGTCTGTATTGAAGGACAATGAGTGTGTGAGTTTAGATGAGGAGGAAGGTGATGTTTCATTTTGTATTGGCAATGAAGAGATCAATTGTTTTAGGTGTAAAATTGCAAGGCTTTCTAGTCCATTTGAGGCTATGTTGTATGGCAGTTTTAAAGAATCAAAAAAGGGTCGGATTGATTTTTCGGAAAATGGAATATCTGTGAAGGGAATGAGAGCTGTGGAAGTGTATAGTAGGACTAGAAGGTTGGACTTGTTTAGTCCTGAGATTGTTGTGGAGCTACTTTCTTTTGCAAATAAATTCTGTTGTGAGGAGATGAAGTCTGCTTGTGATGCTTATTTAGCTTCACTGGTTGATAATATTGATGATGCATTGGTTCTAATTGAATATGGTTTGGAGGAGATGGCATATCTTCTTGTAGCTGCCTGCTTGCAGGTATTGCTGAGAGAGCTCCCAAGTTCCCTGTATAATCCGAAGGTGATGAAATTTTTTTGTGGCTCCAAGGCCAGGGAGAGATTAGCCATGGCAGGGCATTGTTCATTCTTACTGTATTATTTTCTAAGCCATGTGGCTATGGAGGAAAGTATGGTATCAACAACAACTGTGATGTTATTGGAGAGATTGGAAGAATGTGCGATGCAGAAGTGGCAGAAGACACTCGTGTTGCATCAATTGGGTTGTGTTTTGCTTGAGAGAAGAGAGTTTAAGGATGCCCAGTTTCGTTTTCTGGGTGCAGCTGAGGCAGGTCATGTTTATTCAGTGGCCGGTGTTGCAAGGACCAAGTACAAACAGGGGCAGCAGTATTCAGCCTATAAGTTGATGTGCTCCATTATCTCTGAGTATAAACCAGCAGGGTGGATGTACCAGGAACGCTCCCTCTATAATATTGGGAGGGAGAAGATTTTGGATTTGAGCACTGCAACTGAATTGGATCCCACCCTTTCATTCCCATATAAATATAGAGCTGTTGCAAAGGTAGAGGAGAAGCAAATTAGAGCAGCCATTTGTGAGATTGACAAAACTATAAGGTTTAAGCTCTCACCTGACTGCATCGAATTACGGGCTTGGTTCTTCCTTGCACTTGAAGATTATGAAAGTGCTCTCAGAGATATTCGGGTTTTATTAACTTTAGAACCCAATTACATGATGTTTCATGGAAGGGTTAGCGGGGATTACTTGGTTGAGCTCCTCAGCCATCGGGTTAAGCAGTTGAGTAAAGCTGATTGCTGGATGCATCTCTATGAGCAATGGTCTTCTGTTGATGATATTGGTTCTCTGGCTATCATACATCAGATGCTGGGAAATGACAGTCGAAAGAGCCTCTTACAGTTTCGGCAATCTCTACTTCTTTTACGGTATATTCATCTGATCACCTCTATAGCTTTCGGTGTTATCCAACTACAATCTTTGTGTGGCATATTTTCTGTCATCTTTCTCTTATACCATTTCATCACATAATCATGATATCTGGGTTTTTTAGGAACCTAATTTAATTGGAATGTTCTTATTTGGTGGATTTACAGTTTTTCTTAAAATATGATATCAAGTCTGCCCCACATTTGTATCACTTAGAATCAAACTGTCTGCAAGCTGGTTTATTGAATTGTTATGTACTGCTTTATCGATGATAACTGAATTGCGAAATCTGGCATTTCTCACATGAAAGATTCCCAATAAATATGAATTAGGTTGAATTGTCAGAAGGCTGCAATGCGCAGTTTGCGGTTGGCTAGAAATAATTCTAGCTCTGAGCATGAGAGGCTGGTCTATGAAGGATGGATTTTATATGACACTGGAAATCGTGAGGAAGCTCTCTCAAAGGCCGAAAAGTCCATTCACATTCAGAGGTCATTTGAAGCTTTTTTTCTTAAAGCGTATGCATTGGCAGATACTAGCCTGGACTCTGAATCTTCATCTTATGTTGTTCAACTTCTAGAGGAAGCTCTTAAATGCCCTTCAGATGGTCTTCGAAAAGGACAAGTGAGATTCATCCATGCTTTTGTCCTTCATCATTGTACCTCAATGTACTTGTTTGATAGTTTATTCTGATATTTTGCAGGCGTTGAATAACTTAGGGAGTATATATGTGGATTGGGGTAAGCTGGATAAGGCTGCAGACTGCTACATGAGTGCTCTTGACATCAAGCATACAAGAGCTCATCAAGGGTTAGCACGTGTGTATCATCTTAAAGATCAAAGAAAAGCTGCATTTGATGAGATGACCAAGCTAATAGAGAAGGCACAAAATAATTCATCAGCTTATGAGAAACGATCAGAATACTGTGATCCTGAGATGGCAAGGAAGGATCTTGATATGGCCACAGATTTGGATCCATTGAGAACATACCCATACAGATACAGGGCAGCAGGTAATCTTTCTGACCCTTGACTTTATATCTTCTTTATCCCATTTTTCTGCACTCTCTTCTGAAATAACTAGTGAAAATCTAATATTTGTATTATAAAGCACACATATATTCACTCATCTAGCTCCTTCAGTGCCAAGATGAAGCATTTTTCATTTTTGATTTATATTAGAATTCAACTGCACTCATGTTCGTATGACTTAGAATCTGCTAGACTAATAGAGGAAAAAAAGGATTTTTTTTATTTATAGAAACCATAGGGGATATAAAATGTAGAAGAATACATTGAAATTGGCCTTTCGTGAAGGAAGTAGGAAGAGTTCTTTTATTCCTGTGAAAACTGAACCTTGTGCTAATGTATGGAATCCAATGACACCAGTGCTGATGGATGAACAAAAAGAGACTGAAGCCGTGGAAGAGCTTACAAGGGCCATAGCTTTCAAACCTGACCTGCAAATGCTTCATCTTCGAGCTGCATTTCATGAATCAATTGGAGACCTCAGCTCTGCTCTCCAAGATTGTCAAGCAGCTCTCTGCATGGACCCCAACCACGCAGACACTCTTGATTTGTACAATCGAGCACGGGACTGAGCTAGAATTTAACTTGTATATATGCTGCTCATGACTCCATTGTGTGGGAGACTTCATTTTTACTTTTGAAGAGATAGAATTACCAGGACTACATTGTTCGAAAAAGTTTCCCAGAAATCATTTCTCTAAGAGTGTCTAGCTACAAAGCCTCCTGACAAGAAGAAGTTATGGGTCAAGTGAAAAAGATGGCCAAAGGGAATTCTATATATGGTATTGTGGATAGATGATGATTGTGAACAGCAAGCGGCAAGCAGCCTTTTTGCACACTAGTCAAAGATGAGTCATGCAAGAAAGAATATAGGTGCATAGGTTGAAGATTAGGATTCCAAGTTATAACTTCTTTGTTCTTGTTTAATCATAGTACCTTGAGGATTGTTTGATTTGTCTCGGTGAGAAACAGATCTCTTCTAAAGTCACATTGTACATTAACAAAGTTGTGAGAACATCCAAATATCTCAATTATTGCAACACATTTCAGATTTTCTTTTACATATGTTATTTTATTCTCTGGCATTGTCTTCTTATCTTTTATTTTCTTTCTGTTTACTTCGGCTGAGCAATACCATCCACAAAATCTGCCAACCGATGGTTTACCTTGAACTTTTGGGGTACTTGTGCTGTGGGGGTTGTAGGGTTCAACACTTTTTAACTTGAAGAAGAAACTATAAGAGTAGTCATAAGTCGAGACCAACAAAAAGAAGCCTTTATGTTAAAATTTATTGATCCCTGAGGTATATTTTTCATGTATAAAGCTTAAAATTCTCAATTTCTCAAGACAGTCTCGACTATTTACAAATTACAACTTCCTTTCTTCTAACTTAGATAAGACACAATACAATCATATATACCCTACATGCATACTGATGCTATAATCAGGTAAAAGAACAAGGCACACGCAAATGATAAGTAAAGAAACAAGAAAATTAAGTAGACCTTACAATCAGCTTCCTTCTGTAGACATAATTTCAAGTTCTGCCCACCAAAGAGGTGATAATTTTGGTGTGGCTTCATCAGGTCCCATGGCTGTGATTTCTTTCAACCTACCTGTGATCTCCATCATTGTTGGTCTTTGTTTCGGGTCAGGATGGACACAATCTTTTATAACTTCGAACAATTTCTCTAGGTCTTCCTCGTCAAAAGAGTTTAAGGTAGGATCCACCATTTCTCTTATGGATTTCTCCCCTTTTAGATAGTGTGATGCCCAGTCTACAAGAGAACCATTTTCCAAAGAGTATGGAATCCTACCAGTAATAATTTCAAACAATAATACCCCCAAGCAGTAGACATTGCTTTCTGGATCTGCAGATTGGATTTCCGGAAGATCATTGCCAGCTGATCCCATCTTTGCTGCGGTTACTTCATTCCAGAAGCTAAAATCTGATATTTTGGCTGCATAGTCTTCAGTCAGGTATACAGAGCACGATTGCAAGTTCTTCTGGGCTATAGGTGGACTCAATTGGTGTAAATACTCCAGACAGTATGCCATACCCATGGCTATTCTTAGTCTCATTCCCCAGTCCAAATGCTCTGCTTCTTTGACTGCAAGAGGCAAAATTTTGACATTATCAAAACTGTGCTAAAGTATTATGTCAGTTGCTCCAAATTTGATGGTCCATGATCATATAAAGCATGTCTTCCCTGATCAATGCAAGAGTCAATGAAGGCTGTGTTATGATACATATCGATTTTATAGCAATTGCCCTAATATGCAGGCATAATATTATAGCTAACGCAGAATAGCATACCATGTATTTTGAGGTTGGAAAATAGGAACCCTGATAGCGTGTGCAAACCCAATCATTCCTTTTAATTCCATGTAAGTTGGTCTTTAACAATGCAATTTGATTATGAAAATTCTATATAAGTATAGATTGGCCACTTCATAGATTTAGTTTCTTCACAACATAGAGAAAAAGTACTCACTGTGTACATGCTCAAAAAGTGTTCCATTTGGAGCATATTCAAAAACCATCATTCTTGTGAATGGTTTTTCTTCTTCACAATACCCGATAAGGTTTACAAAGTTCTTGTGGTTCACTTTGGACAATGTTTCTACCTGCAACATCAAAATTATATATATATCAATAGAAGTAACAATTAGGGGCTCTTGGAATAATAATGCATCAACTTGGATTGAATTGTTCCCTATACCTTCTTTCTGAACTGAGCCTGCAAATTTTTAGACCAGTCACCTGGAGATGTCAATGTGATACATGTCACAGCTATTTCAACCCCGCTTGAAAGAGTCCCCTTATACACATTGCCATGCGAAAAACATCCAATTATATTACTGAAATCTTCACATGCTGCCTCAAGTTCTGATCGTTTGAGCTTTGGTACACCTGAAATGCAGTTCATCAAGCTGAGTACTTAAACATGTATGAAATTGAAGTGAAAATCTTACTGCACCAAATTAAAAGGAAAAGCGGCTTGCATAGTCTCACGAATCTGACCTGTTACAAATGCTTTCTGCAACTGCCCACTTAACCCTGTGGCCCAGGGTTTCACAGTAACAACTTTACTGCTTCGGACGAGAATAATGCAAATGACTGAAATTAAAATGAATAAAGCACCCCCAAAAACGCCTGCACAAATCAGAACTACACGGTGCTTTGACTTGGAACTATTTTTAGCCCCTTGCCTTGGTGTTGAAGCAGGGGAAGGCATCGATGCTGGACTGGATTCTGATGGAGCAGAAATAACAGTCGCTGGATTTATTGGGACTGGAGAATCTGGAGTTGGTGCTAGCAAAGGCGAGGGTGAAGGGGTCAGAAAGCTGCTTGAGGGAGACGGTGAAGGGGAATTTGGTGAAGGTGAAGGTGATAGTGATGGTGATGATAAAAATGGTGAATCTGAGGGTGGCACTGAGACTGTAAAAGGTAATGGAGATGGTGAAGAAGGCTGATGAAGTGGTGGTGAGGAAGATGGAGAAGCAGATGATAGTGAACCCCGGTCATTTTCGTCTCCGACTTTGGATGGCTCTGAGCCCTCTGCCACCTGCTGCAGCCTGCGGGAAGCTGTATCTCCATGTTGGGCAGGGTTCCTAACAAACAGAAAAAGGTCATCCTGGACTAAATGAAGAAAATAATATGCTACACGGTACGGGAAGATTTATTATTTCTAGTGTTGCTTCCCATAGAAAATGTGTAACGCCAAAGGATACAGAATTTTTCTGAACTTATTTGAACAGAGCCGTGGCATTAATGGAAATGAGGTGAAAACTGAACTAATTACTACTAAATTAGGCCCGAGCTTCACAGGCCTATATAAATCTAATCAAAGAGATAAGTTTAGATTGGTTTCATTTTCTTACCAACTGCTGGATCTGCTCATGCACCATGTCCCAGAAGCAGCATTTGTTAGCTGGCTCTCATCTACTTGACATTCAGAAAAAATCTTCAGCTCATAGAGTTCAGGAGATATGGAACCAAGAAATCTGTTATTGTCGAGTAAACTGCAATAAGAGTCACAAGATGTGTTTAGTAAAAGTCATTAAAGAATAAGACTCATGAAATGCAAACAGTTTGAAAGGATCAACATACAGGGTAGTCAGAGACGGGTTGTTGCTGAAATCAGATGGAAATGGTCCACTGAAGTTGTTATATCCCAAGTCCAAAACCTCCAGCTCCATTAAGTCTCCGATCTCTTTTGGAATGTCTCCAGAAAAAGAATTATTACGCAAAATACTGTATTAAAGAAGCACCATATTCGGATTCAGGGCAATGCCTTGAAACAAAAGGATTCAAAAATATATATAAAAAAAACATTGGAGTGCATTTGTTAGATTTGGGACCAGTTATATTCTTACATAGATCGTATGTAAGCTAGCTTCCCTAGTTCAGGGGCCAATGTTCCTCCAAGACAAAGATCTTTCAAATTCCTGCAAGTTGAACAAAATTGACTTTAGGCTCACGAAATTAAGAATACTGAACTCTTTGGTTCCCAAGAAACAGAAATTAAATACAAGAAGTGGAAGTCTCTACATTGATAGGATGAGGAGGACAATACCATAGATATGATATTCAAATATAATTGGAAGAAATTCAAAGTTACCATAGAAAAATCACTAAATTTCAAGTTTCAAGCTAAAACAATGGTGGTGAGATACACTATATTAAGATGATATTCATATGAATATCAAAACCCCACTTCAAATCAAGCTGGTATTCAATATTGAAGTACTTCTTGAATCTTGACAATGTAGAATGCGAAGTTGAGAACACATTTCTTACACTGCAAGATATATCAAAAATGATTTGAGTGTTGAATGGTTAAATCTTGGAAAAAAAGACTCACAAGATGACCACTTTTCCATTGGAGCACTCGACCCCGAACCATGAACAAGGGTCATTTCCTCCACCTTCATTATTCCAACTCGAGAGAGCACCATAAGGGTCTCTCACAATTCTCTCCCGGAACCTCAACAACGCTAAACCTGCGTCCAAACAACACCCTTTTTCACAGTGTGCCCAATATATTTGAAACCAAAACCATTCATAATCAAGCTGTTAGAAAACTGTACGGACCTTCGCTATTGAGACACCAACATGAGCTCAGATTATGATGGAATAGTAAAACAAACACCATCGCCACCACAGCCATGCGGTGGTCCAACCCATCAAATCCCCACCGTCCACCCATTTCTTCGTTAAAAAAACAAACCAAAATATAAAAATTTCCAAACTTCAATAACCATGTATGTGCGTATATATATACAGAGAGAGAGCTTGTGGGAGACTCTGTAAAAGTGCAAAATGCAGAGTGCAAGCTAATTTAGACAAGCATAGAGGAAAGCGCGTAGAGTCACTACTAGTCAGTGATTTTTTTAAATCATATAGAAAATTCCTTTGAATATATGACCGAAATTTACCAAAATATCGGAACCAATGCCAAGTCTACTACTGTGAATCGGGTTTTGGACTGTGTACGCTGTTCGGTGGCGTGTTTCGGTCTGCGGCAACTCAGCAGCGTTGGATTTGTCTCTTGTCTTGTAGCGAGCAGCCAGCTACTCGCCTCCAAAATTTTCTCTATATTTATAGCGCCGTCCTATCAAGCCCACGTGCCGCTCACATGCCCCTTATGGTGACTTTTCCTTTTCTTTCTATTTCCTGTGCCTTTTTTGCTACCTGCTTACACGCTACGTTTTTTCCCTTCTATTTTCGCAGAATCATCACGACCGCCGCTTGATATAATCCAAGGGTTATCTTTTTTTCTTTGATGAAAAACTCAAAAAAGTTGAGATTAGTATTTCTTTAATGTACGAAAACATACTACATTTGATACTCACATTTCTCAAACTGATAAATTGTATATTCTATTTCTACCCTCCTTCTGTATAATTATCCATTTTTATATGAGATGTAAATTTAAATTTCATTAAAGATATAGTAAAAATAGATAACGTACAAACTAATTAATAAATGGCAAACATGCATTACATTTTAATTTTATTTGGAATATAGAGAGTAAATTGTTCTTCCATTCCATGTAATTTTCTTTTTCGATTAATAAAATTTTGAAGTCGAGGCTTTGATTTCAAAGATAATATTTTCTGTAAAAGTTTGAGCCACTTTCATTGACCATGTAGACAGGACTCATATACTTAGGATGATAGGAGTGGTCAGAAGGTGAAAGACTTGTTCTTGTTCTTCATCATCATCATCATCATCTTTATTTTGGGGTGTGAGTTGTGAGGGTGAATCTGTAAATTGAAAAAGTCTACATTCTATCACGTAAAACCTTGAATCAGTTTGTTTCCGGCCTGCACAAGGCACCAGTTGACATAATATTTAACAATTAATAGATGATGATGGTTGTATTATTTTTGTCTGGGCACTTCAATGATTCAGACCATTTTGTCAAGTTTTGGAAAGTGGGCTCTCAATCATCTTCTTAATAACAAATAATTTCTCGACACCCATTTGGATGTGTTTCATGTGGACGGTCCAACATCAAATAATTTTGGTTTTGATTGAATATTAAAAACATCACTAACGTTAAGTAATGCCCTTACGAATGTAATATATATTTATATATAGCTCAAGCAGATAATGGTATTAAGCCACTTAGAATAATATATTCGTAGATATTATATGTATTAAATTATCAAAATTGTAAATTTAAATTATACATTAAAGTATGAGTCCCATGTAGTGGTTTTCAAGTATTCAGGTAAGTGAGGCTTCTTTATCCAGCAACATGTTTTGCAAGTTACAATGACCTTTATGGGCTCCACGAGGCTTTTTTACTCAAAATACGATAAAGAAAAATAAAGCTTTAATTTTCTAACGCATATTTATTAAGAAAACTGAAATTTTAAATTGGGTCTATAGGGCAAGCCATTTGGAGTGTGTGACATATAGATGTGCCGGAAATTGTCTGTCCAAAAGTGCAAAAATGGAAACTATCTGTTTTTTATTTTGTCAAGATGAAAAACCTTTGTTTATGTGTTTGAATTGTATAACTATATATTATATTTATGTGTGTTTGGATTGTATATATAATGTTTATATAAGCTAATAAGATGTTGCCAAAATAAAATCACTCTCGCGTGAGTGATTAACAATCAGATTAAAGTAGATGTTTTGACAACCATGAATCAACAGTTGATGTTTTTATACTAATTACTAAGGAGGCTTATGGGTTGGACTTGGACCCATAAACGGGCCACCACTAGGGCACTGGACTGGACCACATTAACTTGCTGCTGAATTTTTCAAGGTGTTGTGTTTGATTGGAATCAGACCCATTACCTGATGTGGGGCTACTGTGGTCTCTTTTCCTTGGAAACAGACAACACACCCTCCTGGTTTTAATGGAAAATGCCGTATGACCTATCTTTTCAGTGACATTGGATCAGCAATATAGGACCATTTTGAGTCTTATTAAAGAGCTCTTGACAAGCTAGCTACTTGCAACTTTGTTTGTGAATCTACATTTGAAAAAACAATTTAGTAAAGAAATAACCATCCAAATCTGATTTACATATTCACATGCATGTGTAGTGGACCTAAAGTCATGCCAGTTTCACAAACTTTAATTTAATTTTTTGTGCGAAATGGCAGCCATATCACATGTGCATTGGTCACTCAAGTTATGGCAGTATGACAATTCGATGAAAACATATGTGGTTCCTTTTCGGTTTGTTTGAGTTCTTGTAGAAACAAACCAAACTTGAAAACACAAGTGAAATGAAAAATGAGAGTGGGAGGGAGAGAAAGGGATTCGGCTAGCTTTCAGCTTCATGGAAATATCTCCTTCAATTGGGTTGGGCCTTTGCTTGGTCTCTCATTGGGTTTCCAAATGCTACATATGTGCTTTGTCCAATGCATTTATTTTCACCAACATTTTTTATATTTGTTACTTAAAATTTGGATTTCGATTTCGAACCAAGTTTTAAGCCCGACCACAAATCAATCTTTCATTTGTTAGACAAGGATTGGGCCATAAAAACTTAACTTCAAAGTTTTTTGAGAATGACTTAAACTTTAAAGTTTAGTGGTCGTCGGAGGCTAATTTTGACATGATAAGATTGACTGGCGAGGCCAAGGTTTAAATTGAGCGGGGATTTGTGGGATACCAAATTCCAGTTAGCTAACCAATTGTTTTTATGTTTATATTGGATTACATGTGATGTGAGAAAAGGAAATTGACTCATCAAGCTTTGAGTAGTCGCATAATTAAAGCTCATTCGTGCCTTCGAACCTTCCATTTATAACGATTAGACTAGCCACCTAATTCGCCCCACAGTTATGCTACATTCCATACCTCATTCGCATTGCCTATTCTATTCACTTCACAGCCATGTTTCTTCTCTTCCTATCAACATTTGAGCTTTCACAATTATAGGTTCCTTTGGCACTATTTTTTATAAAGCGCTAATTCTCAATAGTATTTTTGCTTAGAAGTTAGAAGTATATACAAAAAATTTTAAAAAAAAATTAAAATATTTTATGCAAAATCACTTAAAAGTGCATCATGAAAAAGTACTTAATATGTGCTTTACAAAAAACCACTTTAGTATTTGATATGTGCTTTACAAAAAACCACTTAAACTCTAATTTTATATTTATTTATTTATGACGTTACATACCCTAACTAACTCCACAACTTAAATCAGATAATGGGTTCAAATTTTCTACTCTCATTCTTTTGCGACTTGTTTTAATTTTACTTTTAAGTGGATCATAAATTTAAGAATGTCCACGCAAGAAAATAAATTAATTTATAACATTTTTTAAGCGCGTACATCCACGCATTTATAATCTTTAAATATGTATTCCTTTATTAAATTGAAGCAAGTACAAGAGAATCAAAATCCATCCCCAAAACCTCCAAGTCATTGTTTCCATTATTAGGCTTCGATAGTCCAAATATTTTGGGTTGTATGATTTCCACATGTAGACTTTTCTAATCTTTTTTATATCAAATTTCCCCACATATTGAAATCATACAACCCAAAATATTTTTATTTAGGCAAATAACAGTAATTCTTTTCTAAATAATAAAATTATTATTATTCTTGCACAACTTTATTTTCTACAAATCACTCACAAGTTACTTGCCATACTGAATGTAGTTAGAGTTGGATTTTGGGGGCCAAAAGTTCATAATCATGCACATTAAACTTGACTCTAAAAATAATTAAAAAATAAAAAACAAACAAAGCTGAAAAGCAAAATGTACTTTAACGAAGCTCAAACATCATAACCCAAGTTAGCGGACATTAATCTTCGTAAGCAATGATCCATGGGTGACAATGTAGCACGCCCCGTATCTGCTGGGTGGGTCTACACACATTCTTACATACCCAATAAAAAGTAATAACAAAACTACAAAAAAAAACTTTTTTTTTGCCTTTTTGTTTTTGTTTGTTTTTTAATTATTTTTCATTAGAGGGCTCAGGGTGGTGGCACACAGGATGAGAGGAACAAGAAGGGCACCTGATGAGGCCGTTCTCATTGCATGAGGTACAACTCTTGAAGCCAGCCTTCTCAGAGTACAACTTGTGGCTGCCATCACACTCGACGCACAGTATAAACCTGTAGCCACCGCACGCGTCACAGACGCCGCGTTCCTGTGCGGGCATGCCTTCAACAATCTTCTTGAGCTCGCCCACCTCGTGCAGCTGTCTCACCTCGTCGGCTCCACCTATGTACCTCCCGCCAATGAAAACCCGAGGCAACGTCAGCTGGCTGCTCTCGCCCAGAATCTGCTGCAGCTCCGTTAGGAACCCGTGGTCCATCGCCAGATCTCGTTCGTCCAGCTGGACGCGAAACCCTCGGAGTATAGATCGGACTGTCTGGCAGTTCTCGAACGTGGGCCTCACCACACGTAGGCTCGTGAAATAAACGACAATGCGTGTTTCATCTCCCGGGATGGAGATGGACGGCTCGGATTGTTTTGGGGACGCTTCGACGACATTGCGCTTCTCGGCGTTTGGGACGGAGATGGAAGGCTCGGATTGAGTTGTGGGAGTTTCGTCTTTTTGAGGTTGAGGTTGGGGTGGTCGAGTTGACCAGGCGCGGACGAGTGAGTTGGCGACTCGGACGCGGTGAAAGATAGCGGAGGTTTTCTTGGCTGGGGTGGTGCGGGTGGGTTGAAGTTGAGGGGATTCGTCGTCGGCGATGAGGTTTCCGACGTCTTTAAAGGTGGAGAAGGAGAAGGGTGAGGTCGGTGATGGCGTGTCGTGAATCTGAACCGTTGATTTGCCCCACGGCCGCCACATTTGAGGCTTGAGATTTGACGATGGATTTCCAGAAAGACCCAGATGAAAAAAATTGAAACTTTGAGACTTCGGAAAGACAGAGAGCTAGAGAGACAGAGAGATATCAATTGGGTTTGCCTTTTTTTTTCTTTTCTCTCTGATTTATTTTGTTTTCTGGGTTTTGCTTGCTTAAAGCGAAGGCCTTGGTGATTGAAATTTGAAAGAGAGCTCTGCAAAGCTGTGAGAGCTATCCACAGAGATAGAGAGAGAGAGAGAGAGAGAGAGAGAGAGGCGTAAAAATGATGGGGTAGGGTTGGGGCGCTTAGGTGGTTGGTTAAGGTAGTTGAGAGAGGGGGTGTGTAACGTGTGTTTTTTCGGTTTAATGTTTTTAGCATAATGGGGTTTAAGAGAGAAGGGGGATGGGAGGTTCTGATTAGTAGATGGGTCAATTTGGAATTAGAAGTTTAAAACCTAATTATAGATGAGGGGTCCTGTTTAGCAGATGGCGGGGTTAATTTTGCTTAATTCCAAAGATTTTTCTGTGGACCTGGTCAAGTCTGTTTCTAAGGGTTGTTTGCATTTTACAGCTCAACATTGGCCTATATTGGGGGACTTCATTAATCTTTTGGTTTGCCTATAAATTGAGATTTTAGAGGGCTTGACCACAACAGTTGGTCTTGACTGATAGATAAATGTGATTTTTGTGTTCGTATTTTCACTAGTTATTATGCGCATCAACGATTGTGTTTAACAATAATATTCATATGCATTTGTTAAGAGCATGAACAATTGTATTGAGCATATGTGTTGTGAGCTTTTTAAGGCAATCACGTGCACCGTCTTCAATGCTTAATTAGCAGAGCAAAGAAAACAAAGAGAAATGTAGGTAAATGTGCACCAGCTCCTGCTATGTAACAGCTTATTTTTATTATTCTGAAGTACGAGTAAGTAGGGTGATCGAGGGATCACCTTCATAATAAATATTCAATCACTCAATGCAGTCTACGCAGAAATGTGGGAGCTTGCTGATTTATTGGCCGCCCATTAATAGCAACCACAGTCGCATCTGAAATCTGAGTGCTTCACGCTGTTCGCACCAGTACAAGTAAAACCAATTAGGACAATAGGGACTCATACCCTCTTCTCTTTCACATACTTCTTCTAAGTAAGAAAGCAATAAAAAGAGGGAATATGGTGAATCATTTCATAAATGGATTTGGTTCATTTAAAATTGTATTTATATATTATAATGTCCTAATGGTAGAATTTGGTTGATGAATGTGTGGTGATGATGATTTTCAACATGTGTGATGGGGACCATGTTTAATAACTGCATACTGTAGTGGAGACAATGCATGTTTGGTAGCTCTGAAAATCTGAATCCTGTTGTTTCCAAAAGCTAAAGATAAAAAAGAAAGAGAGAAAAAGTTGAAAGTTGAAACCCACCAAGTGGTGGGTGGGTTCTGAAAAGTCCACATGGTGGCACTGGCAGAAGAAGAATAGCAGAGTAAAAGAAAGTGTGGTAAACAAACCCACATGCTTGATTGATTGAACATAGAACAGCCTAGAGATCCTCTTTCATGTGAACCAAAACTGTGATTCTTTAGGTTTTTTGCAGCACTTCTTTGGCCACCCAATTATGGTATATATGCATTTATTGACCAAAATATAATAAAATTAAGGTATGCATTTTATTCATTTCACTCTGTTCAACCTAAGATCTGGCAAAATGCCTGTCTTTAGTCCAAGTTATACAGCTCCAGATGACCAGATCTAGTTGACCTCCATCTGGCAAAACACTGGAATAGTTATTCCAGTATTTTTATTTTTGCAGGCTTGCAGCCTCTTATATTATTGTTAATGCCACTGTTTTAAGAAATTTGTTTTTGCTAGACAATTTAACCCATTTAATAATCAGTTGTTGATGCATATTCTGGTTGAAATTCTTTCATGCATTAAAGAAAATGGTTTGAAATTAACTTTAATGGCATAAATGATTCATTTCTTAATATAAAGTATTATTAGTTTTAGATCAATTTCATTGGCAGAGGAAGCAGGCATGAGCCCAAGAAAATGGCCGAGGGACAGCAAACAGGGCAATGCCCAAAACCAAAGCAGCTCAAGCGGTAAACATAATCCACAGTTTGCAACTAGAACCAATCAGAACTTAGCATGACAATCAAAGAGTATTAGAATCTTCAAAGGGAACATTTTGCATAAAAGCATATGGCTTTTTTGATGTGTTATTCGGCTAAGATTGAAATAATCAGAAAGAAGAAAAGTAGAAAATTCGAATGCTTGTAAAATGCTTTTGCTTATTTTACTTATTTGTGTTGTCGTGTAGCCAATAAAGGAGGGGATGATTGAATGTGGGATTAATTTGTTCAAATTTTCTTCTCTTAAATTTTTTTTTTTTATATTATGAAGGGCCGAAGCCCAACAAATTAAAAAACCATTTCAAATCTAGGCCCAGTAACCCTGTAGGGCCTGTACTAATCTTTAGTCAAAAATGGCCCACAGTTTTAGGTGGATTCCAAGCATCAAAACATCCCACGTTCCGACTAGGCCCAAATAATTCCAAGCATAAAAGCATCCCAAAAGACTCTTTTGCCCCTGATCAATTTTTATATTTTTTTAATTTGATGAACGAGGCAAAGACGGACGAATTCAACGAACCCACTGCAAAGAACCCCAAGAAGACCTGAAGTTCTTCACAAACGAATATAATAATTCACTGCAATTATGCAAAAGCAAACAATGGAGAGCGGTGTCACCGGTGGTGATTTTAGCGGAACTACCACAACCGTCAACGTGAAGTTCAGTGGTAGAACCATACCCATCACAAATCTTTCTCCGGATACAACCATCAAAGACCTCAAGTCCCTCCTGCAACCTCTCACCAATGTCCTCCCTCGTGGCCAAAAGCTCATTTTCAAAGGTCTCTCTCTCACTCTCGATAGAATTTTATTGGATTTCTCTGAGCCATAATTAATGGGCAATTTTCTCTCTTTTATTTTACTTTGGGTTTTGGATGTTTGGTGATAGGGAAGCTTTTGGTGGATGGAATGACAGTGAGGGAGTCTGAGGTCACCAATGGGTCCAAGATCATGCTCATGGCTTCTCAGGGCTTGCACCAAGGGGTATTCTTCTGAAATTCAATTATTTTTTCTAGAAATTTGAGTTTGTTTTTTTTCCTGACCCAAATAATAAAAAAGAACTTGAATTGGGATATTGAATTTGATGGAAATGGAAGAACCCACTTGTTTGATAGTTGAGAAAATAATTGAGTAGAAAGACAGTGAAATTTTATCAAAGAAAGATTTTTTTTTTTCCTTGAGTGAAAATGTAGATGGTGCATTTGATCACTTTTTGGATTATAGTAATTGTGGAGTTTCTTTGTATATTTTTAAAGTCTGTTTCTGGAACTATTTATATATAACGAATGGGTTATTGAGAATTCAGTACTTTCTTGAATTTATGCACGAAGGATGGGCCCATCCTAAAACAAGCTCAGACACAACCCATTACTAGAGGCAACAATGCTTATAAATCAGAAAAAGAAAAGATCGAGGTTCCTGTTGATAAGAACCGGTTGGAACGATGGAAGACCACTGGAGTTATAGGACTGTCTGACTGCAACTTGAAGGTATAAGAAACTAGTTTTCGATGATTGTGGACCCTTTATCTAATGTTTTTATTTCTCTAATCACATTTCACATTATAAGGAGCATGCATGTTTCAATATGTAACATATGTGCCTTAGCTTGGGTGATGTTGAAAATTATTGTCAATTGAATTTGAAAGGCTATACCTGATGAAGTGTGGGCTTGTGGAACTTCTGCAAGAGTTATTGCACTTGACAGTAATGCTCTTCAAGAATTACCTGCCAAGATTGGAAGTTTGAGTTCCTTGCAGGTATAAAATTCCTCTTTTCTTTTCTTTCTCGTTTGTCTGTTTCAGCTAAATCGACTTCTTTCCCGACTTTTTACAGAGTTTTGTTTCATTCTCAAAATTTGTAGAAATTGGTCCTCAGTGCAAATGATATATCAGATGATTCTATTAGCTGGGAAGGATTAACGTCTTTGAAGTATCTAACCGTCCTGTCTCTGAACCAAAACCAGTGAGTGTCTTTTGTTCTTTTTTATATAAGTAAAAAACCACATTAAACCAGAATAACTTTCATTATATTTCTTCACATTGTGTTCGATGTTTGATGAATTATGATTTATGCAGTTTAACGAATTTGCCACCTGCATTGGGCTTGTTGACATCACTGACGCAACTTCATGTTGCGAACAACAAGTTATCTAGCCTTCCAATTGAAATAGGACTTCTTACTAAGCTGGAAGTCCTGAAAGCTAACAATAACAGGTAATTTCGAAAGTATATAAGCATATTTCGTCATTGAGGAAATTTTGATTTGTTTTTTTAACATCTTTTGTTGTCTACAAACATTTTTTCCCCTTTGTACATTGATGATGAAGCAATTTTTTAAAACATGTATCATGTTTGATAACCAATGACTTTTGTCTTGATAAAGTTATTTCTATTGCCCAGGATAAGCTCCATGCCTACATATATAGGGGACTGTAATGCTCTTATTGAGGTGGTATTCTTGGTGTTATCCTTTTTTTTCTTTTTTCCTTTACTTTTGGGTGTTGTTGGGGAGTGGGGGACTAGAGGGTTGTTGTTTTCCTTACAATTCCATGGATCTGACTTGCTTTCAACATGTTTCAGGTTGATCTTTCATCAAATCTTCTGTATGAGTTGCCTGAGAGACTTGGAAATTTGCATAACCTAAAGGTCCCTACTTGTTCCTGTCCTAATGATCACTGCATCATGTAACCTAAATCTTGACTGTTTTTACTGCTTAGTCCTCCAATTAATCATATGGAAGGAATGAAATTCGGTAAACTTTCACTTGAAGGTGGTAAATATATCATCTTCGCAGTACTAGTTTTCTAATTTCTTGAGCAATGATAGAGTAAGTGCTGGAGGTATAGTAGCAATCACATCTGTCTGATATTGACCCCAAACTTTTTACGTGTGTGCAGTCTTTGTATCTCAGTAATAACGGGCTGAAATCTCTTCCTTCTACGCTATTCAAAATGTGCCTACAACTAACAACACTTGATTTGCACAACACAGAAATAACCACAGATCTTCTTCGTGAGGTGTGTACTTTAGGCAAATGTCAATTTGTTAAATTTTTCAGTTTTAATGGTATGACACCAATATTTTCTCACAGTTTGAAGGATGGGAGAATTTTGATGAACGCCGTCGCTTGAAGTCTCAGAAGAAACTGGATTTCCGAGTAGTGGGCTCCGCTGCATTTGATGAAGGTGCTGATAAAAGCTGATGCCACTCATTCTGGATTACATGCGGCAGTCGTGCAAGTCCATGCTGACATGTGTATCTAGAACCAAACTAAGCTTTGATGGCTAATGGTATTGAACTTGAGTTGCTATAGGATTTGATATAAATCAGAGAAATTGGTACAATGGATACATGAAAAGTTAATACAAGAACAGTTATGGAGCAAGAGATGATCAGTTTTGATGGTCTTTGATTTGTTGGTCGTTCTGTGAGAACATTCCTTTAGAGTGGTTTAGTTTTTTATAATGTGGTTTACATTATCCGTACATTTACAAGGATGGCTTTCAAAATTCATTGTTAATATAGTTGAGAATGACGTGATATGTCAATTGAATTTGATACATCTTGATACGCAACACATGTTTTGGTCCTTTACCAATTGAATCGCATGCTGTGTTGTTTTGGAAATCACTTGGCACTGTGATAACCATGAATCAGAGTAACCACACGTGCATCCACCTAGTCAGAACTGGCTACAGGTTCATTGGTCGAAAGCACTGAATTTAGTTCGTTAATATTATGTGACACATTGAGTTAAAATTCATATTAATTTAGTATTACTCTTATATAATTTTTACAATAGGCGATGAAATAATTGGAGTAATCATTTTTTACAAGTGTTTACGACATTTTAAGGTCTTTGACTTGCAATCACAAACGTAAAAGCAAAATATCTGCATATTCCATACAATTCTGAGTATAATATTGTTCTCGCCAGCTTTTCATGTAACCTCTTCTCTGAAATATGGATCTATAAAAGTCTTGCTATCTGATTATAAGCTAATCAAGTTCTTCCAAGTGAACATGGGGTGATGAACAAGAAGCAGCACGATAATGAGTCTGAAAAGAATGGTGGGGTGGGGTGGGGTGTGGTGTAGAAAATTTGTCGACAATTTAAATGATCTCCAGGCACTTACACGGTTACACCTATTACGTCTTGGAAAGCTATGATCTCACCTTAACCTATTTATAGATTGTGAAGGTACGGGTAGTTCTCTGTTGCGGAACTGATAATACGGAATAGATGCAGAATTTTATTTTTGACCATTAGATTCATTGGACCGCTCAGATGAAAAGCTTGTCTTCAACCCATTTACAACACGCCAGAACCTCAATAGCTGAACCCATCTTCGGCAAACACTGAAACACCCGCTAAAGCAACCCTCTTGTTTTAATTTTCTTCTGATCGAATTGAATCCATAATGACTGTATGGAAAAACCCAGAACCACGGGACGAAAGCCACATCCCACTAAGAAGTCTCTTATTCGTATTTAAAATCCAAGAATTCCTCCGACCCAGCTCAATTTTTGGCACAATTGTTTAAAGAATTGGAAAGTCCCAACAACACCCACTCGAATCCAACCAAAACCAAGAAACTAAACCTGCATAAAGGCACAATGTCTTTTTTAAGTGGGGGCTTTGGCACAAACGAAGACCTATCAATTTCCATCAAAGAACACTAACCAAAGCATGAGTGGTTTTTCTCAATTTTAAATTCCTAATCAACAGCTTCTTTTAGGTAAAAACAAAATATCCATCCATTAATCTAGTAATACCCATCCATTTAGGTCAAAAGTAAATGAAATCTATTAATCTAGTCCATCCATTTGATCGTGCGGCTTGGGAGTAGATGCCCCGTATCTATTCCGTATTATCAGTTCCGCAGGAGAGAACCTTTGTCAACGGTCACAAACAGTTGCACCGTTGCACCCCCTCCCCCACTTTTTAAACTTTTTTTGTTGTGGACCGGACACTAAAGATTATTTGGCTATATTACAAACGAAGCAAATAGATTATCAAACAGGAGTTACTTTTATGATATATGTATGGAATGCTAAACAGTTGTGATAAAATTTTCAACTGTGTGCTCATCATGAATTAACACAGGAATGAAAGACTGTAGAGTTCTCATCCAAAAATCACAGACCGATAAAACCGGCGGATTTGAGAACACAATCTAACGGAAGTAAATGGATATCAGTGGGATGTCAATATCGTTGTCCTCATCATCTTCACAAGCCACAACAACGTCCAAGTGGCAGCGATATGGAGGCAGTTCCACCTTCGCAACTTCCCTAGCCAGATCAACTACCTTCTTGTCCATTCGCTCTCGGTGTCGAGAAAACATGCTATTATAAAGCAGGCAGCTTCCACATGAGATGCTATAAGCATTCAGCCCTTTCTCCTTGAGCCACTCAATAAGTTGCCTCAGAGTAGGATTGTCTTTCAGGATCCACCTATCCCAGACAGTCCAGCTCAATTCACGGTGCTTGATGACCTTGGGCGGAACTGGCTCAGCCATGGAGAACAAAGGTAGGGCTAGATTTGCAAATGTGTTTCTATAGTCTTCCACCTTGTGGCCTCCATCCAAAACCTTGTAAAGCTCCAGGCACACAAGTCCGGTGGCCATAGCAGTGGAGGTTGCAATTGCAGGGATAATCCTACCGGCAATAAACTTGGCTTTCAACTTGTCAACCTCAGGAATGCTGTAATTCCTAGCCCTCATATTGGCAAGCCCAGCTATCATATCCATATGGTAATTTGTATCATCATCCTGCAAATTTGCCAAGCTAAGTATAAAAATCCTAGTTGATTCACAACTTTGCAGGGCAGAAAGTTACAATGAGAGAGAGAGAGTGAAAGGGGGGAGAGAGAGAGAGAGAGTTTGACCTTCTCGAACTGAATTGGTTTCATTCTGAACCCTGGTGGGAGTTTCTCCCGACACTGCTCTAACTTGATAATCAATTCATTAATGACCTGTGCATCATCTATAGATTGAGGAGTTACATTGGTAGTCTTATCATCAGTCGCTATTTTGGCATCTTTCTTGGGCTGAAATTCTGGGACTTCAACTTTTTCAACAGCTTCAGCCAACTTCTTAGGGTTTCTAACCCAGTCAGGGATTGGGATCCCAAATGTTTCTGCCCTTAGTATGGATGCTGCCATAACAAAATGAAGGTGACCAGGATCAGCAGCTGAGAACTGCAGTGGATGGGGAAATCTCTTAGGGGCAGACCAGAATGGAGCCCCAGTACTAGTTGCAGCATCTTCAGGAAATGTATAAACCAGCTGTTTCACACGGTTGGCAAAATAATCTTCAAACCTGTGTAAACAAAAAGCATGCATCAGAATTGAAGAAACAAAGCATCAATATAAATCACGATTACAGAGAGGAAGGATGGGGAAAATAATATAATATTGTCTGTTAATTAAGGAATTACTTTAGGCGTGCCCAGGAAATGCAATCTTGGAATGTTTCACATCTTTCTCTGTCAAGGCACTCAAGAACACGCTCCAAGGTATCCCTGGCCTGTGCGTCGCCAGCATTCCTCATTGAAATGGTATATTCACTTGGCTTGGACAAATATGCGTTCACTTCGGCTGGAGTTTTCTCAAGCAAACCCTCAAACTCAGATCGAGCCCATGTCAAGCAGTGATCAATGTTGTGTGGAAATGAGTGCACAGTGCACATGGGTGCTTGTTTCTCCGGAGGGTCTCTTGAAGCACCATAGTTTTCTGTTAGGTGAGGAATAACCATCTGAGTGTTGCATTTTGCACCAAGAGTACCTGACTCAAGAAGCGGCTTCTGGAAATATAAGCACCTCTGATCAACATAGAGCCTGGCATTGACATTATCTAGCGCATTAATAACAACACTTAAATTCTCCCAGAAGGTATCATCAAACACATTCTCAGTTTCAGTGCCAACTCTATTCTGCAAGGCTTCGATGTTGAGGTGAGGATTTATTGATGCAGCAGCAGAGGCAGCAACCGTAGATTTCGCCTGCCCAATGTTCCAATCACGAAAGAGGAACTGCCTACTGAGGTTACTCTTCTCAATTACATCATCATCAGTGATTGTTAGCTTCCCTTGGTCGCCACAGGAAACTCCCATCAGAGCAACATTTTTTAAAAACTCACACCCTAGGGCGCCAGATCCAACAATAAATACTTTGGCATCCTCCAGTTTCTTCTGTAGCTTCGAACCAAAAACTGAAATCTGTGCATCATAACGGCTATTTAATGGCTTCAAATCACTGGATTCCAGTGGCTCCGTTGGAAGTGATTCCACCGAGTCAAAGTAGAAAAACTGTAGAAACAAGCTAAACATTAGCTTACCAGTTACTACCAGCAGTAAAAATAACTAGGTGCCATTTATTCTTAGCTTTCAAAGAAAGTTAAACTTCTAGATGAAAGAATGAACTCTTAGAATGATGTCGAGTATCTAGTTCTGTATGTGTATGTGTGTTTGTGAGAGAGAGAGAGAGAGAGAGAGAGAGAGAGTTCTTAATAGGTACCTATGTAAAAGGCTTAGGTTAAGACTTGTTCACACAATTACATGGACGGGGGGATGAGAACATTTTAATTCTTCAAAACATAGTAGAAACAAGAATGTGTACTGACCTGGAAGAGTGGATGAAACTTTCCAGAGCAAGCTTTTACAACCTCTTGACCCACAATACCACCAAACATAGCAGCCATGGGATTCAGTACTGCCTTTGCACCAAAGGCAAAGTGCCGCAAAAGTTTTGGATTAACATCTTCCAGTTTCCCATCTCCCGATTTCTCATTAATGTTACTAGAAATTGATATAAGCTTCTGAGCATCCGCTTCTGAACCAGCAATAGGAAATCTTCCCAACTCAGACACAAATTTGTCCAGCGCTTGAAATGCTAAGTGTAGGAAAGGTGGACGATCAAACTTGGAGAAATCACTGAGAAGAAAATCACCAGGATCATTGAGTGCTTCTCCCAATGGCTTAAAGTTCAACACTTTTGGCTGCTTCACCTGTGTTACAATGCCACCTTTCTCATAGGCACCAAAATTTGTGGTATCCTCCTCAAGAGTAAATGAGTAAGCCCTAGCATTTTTTATCTTCCTTGGCTTTCCATCATTTAGTTCTGTCATTCCGTGAACTTCTGAGAACACAACAAGATCCCCATCCTGAAATTCAAGTCTTTCATCATCAACACATGACACTAGAGCAGGGTTGTCATTGCTGATGGATGCAATTATACCCGTGTGAGGATCATTCCCATCAACATCAAAAACAGTGAACTCAGGTCCAAAGTCACAGAACACAGAACCAAAAAGGCCTCTAACTTCGGTTTTAATGAAGGCAATTGGAGGCTGATGATTATGACTATAGTCATTGAATTCAATGGCTTTCTCGAGACTGATATCAGTGAATACAACAGCCTACAACAACAGAAAATAATTAGATGCCAGTACGAACCAATAACCAAAATACCACATATTAAACTAAAAGGAAATAAACACGCATGAGGGTTTTATATCATTTAGCAGAATACATAATCAAAGGCCACATCATCCATTAATGAAGGCAATTAGTCATTCTAAACAAACAGTAAATAATTCAATAAAACATAATCCAGAAATCCGGATCCAAATGGATGTCCAAACATGCCCCAAAAGAATATCTTGATAACTTGCATAACACTTATCAAACAATATTATAAAGTTATAAAAATGTACCTGGAAATCAGAAAGCTGTTGTTTAGTCAACTCAGTTGTCAAGGTATGAACAACCACAGCATTGTTGAGTTCCTGCAACTTTTGAACAGCAGCAAGTGCTCTATTCTTACCAACATCATCCTCTGAAAAAACAAAATTACTGGACAAATCCCATAGCTCCACGGTCCCTTCATCATGCAATGTCACGGACTTGACGCCAGCAAGGATGAGGTTCTTCGCTGCAAGAAGCAAAAGTTCTCATGGGAAAAAACACTAGCAAAAGCAAATAAAACACACACAACACTCTTTGGCATGGGAAGTGAAAAATTTACAACAGCAGATTAAAAATTGAAATTGCAAGAACAAGGTCCGACTAGCAAAAGGCTCTAAATCTATAACCAGATAATAAATGAAGACGCTAAACGAAACCAACAGAGGGGTTCTAAAACGTACCAATCTCAGCACCAAGACCTTGTATCCCCGAGATGAGAACATTGGACGCAAAGAGCCTCCGCATCGTCTCGCGGCCATAGACGGCGAGCTGCCGGCTGTGCAGATCCTCGTCGATATCCGACGGCTTGGAATCGCCCAAAGCCATGATCGATACGTCGTTTTCAACTACGATGTCTCTACTGTGGTCGTTTCCGGTGAGGCTGCTGTTACTGTTGACCGTTGATTCGGCAACGGAGACGCCGATCCGATGCTTCTTAACAGAAGACGCGGCTGAGCTGGTACTGTCTTCTTTGTGTTCTTCTACTACCACTCCTTCTTCACAAGGTCTCTTTCTAGGAAGCATATAGTGCAGTAAGCTGCTGAACACGCCACAAAACCCCATGATCACCGAAACGACCAAACTCAAAACCAGAAAATGAATCGAGCAACGTGTATTGGCATTATCTTTGCCGCCGAAACAGCTTCGGAACGCCAATCCGAGAAGGATCGGCGCCAATAAAGCTATGACCCCAAACTTGAACCCTAATTTGAGCATGATTCTAAAGCAAAGAGACAAAGAAAGTGATTAATTAAAAGGCAGAGATAGATTAAACGTACCGATTAGGACTGTGAGAAGGTGAAGATTGGAATCTGATTATGCTGGTTTTTGTGGGTTTATGCTTTTCTTGGAGAGTGAGATTGTGAATATTGGCTGGGTTTATAGTCTATACGAGGGACGGTGAAGGGAGGGGTATTTATGGATTTTCCATTTCAAGGGGTTTTGAGAGCTGAGGACAGGTGCTGTTTGAGGACGGTGACCATGTACCATACTATCAGTCTATCATCTTTCCCGCTGACTGCTACTGTGAAGAGAGAGAGAGGCATCAGAAATGTCAGCCGGGCGAGTTTGTGGCAGGCATTAGATTCAACGTCGTCGTTTTCGTCTTAACCGCGAAAACCGCTTTCTGCCTTTTTTGTAAATTTGTATTGCGCCAGCAATAACTTTCCGCGTGCAATAGTAGACCACGTATATATATAAATCAGCATTACGAAAGAGGGATTTTCTTTTTCTTTTGAAAAAGTAAATATTAAATGCAGGCCAAAGTTTAGCTTCCACACTCTTCTTTGAGTTCTTTACTAATAAAGCTCTTCTTCTCTCACATTATCACATACCAGGAAAAAAGTAAAAATAAAAAACACTAACTTCTCATACTCTTGAACAAACACCCATAAAGATTAAATTTAACATTAATTTACTATGATTTTCACACCGAATTAAAGATACACCAAATGAGATATACAAAAATTGAGGTATCTTTTTGCTGTTTATATCACGTCTTCCAATATATGTGACTTTTTCAAGTTTGAGTTTGATTCAAGACTATGAAGTGCAGTAGTTAGAATATTTATTGAGAACACTAGACATGGAGAATTTTGTATGTATAGATATTGTTGGACAAATCTTGTCTTTGTATGGTATAATATTAATAAGACACATATAATAATTACATCACATATGCTTAGGATGTTCGAGAATTTTCTTTTCTTCTTTCTTTCAAATTATAAACTATATCACAGGGAGAATTTATTCTTCTTCATGGTAAACCTTCCTTCATAGCCTTGTGGGCTGGAATAAAGTCTATGAGAAATGTATGATACACAATCTTTTTCCCATTAAAGCAAAAAATAAAAAATAAAAAAAATCATATTATCAAATGAAGAAATTTTGTAAAAGTTAATTGACTGACCATTCTGTAAAATTCACAGATTTCAGCGGTTTTGTTGTTAAAGAATCTAATTCCAAGTGCCCAACATTATTTTTAAAGGTGCTATAGAATCTGATCAAAGAGCTAGTCATGGAAAATAACGGGTGCTTGATGATTCTTTGTTCATGGGACCAAAAAACAAGATGTACATCTCCTGTCCCTCTTATAGTCATCACAGAAATCACAAGACAACCTTTTCCTTTTAGTAATTAACAGAGGGGGGAAAAAGAAAAAATGATAAGTGTACCCTCTATCATTCTCAAAGCTTGTAGGTCCACCAGACAATCTCCTTCCCCTCCTACTTTTTTATATTCTATCACAACATATAATATTCCTACTCTTTTACAAGCAATGTGAATCATGATGGGCACAAAGAAGGAAAATGAATTGAAAATTCCCACCACCATAATATCACCACAATAAAATTATAGTGCGTTTGGCAAGACATCTTAAATAAGCACAATAAAACAAAAAAGTATGGACGTTTATTTCTCCTTTTTTTCTTTTGGAAGGAGGGGGGTGCGGGGGTTTGATTGTGGGGAAAGAAAGAGAGATCTATAATGCAATGGCAGATGAAAGAATTATCTTCATTTTAGCTACACAGGCCTTTTGCAGGTAGTTTTACATTAGTAGTATTGAATATAGATAGATTCTAAAATTGAGAATGAGGATGGTCACCTATTACTGTTGTTTGTTGGGCCGCAGCAGTATTGATAGAATTTCAGAGAACTGAGGGCGCTTTGATGGGCAGTTGTTCCAGCACTTGGTCATCAAGGATCTCAGCATTTGAGGACAGTCCTTTGGAATCTCAGGTCTGAGGCCACAAGCAGCTATCCCAACTGCGGCTTGGACTGGTGAATATGCAGCATAAGCTGCCTCACCAGTCACCATCTCCCAAATTACCATCCCAAAACTATATACATTACTCATCCATGTCTCACTAACACATTCTGGATCACCAGCAATGATCTGTGTGCAACCAAAAAGGTGAACGAAAACAATAAATACCATATTTATTACTTTGAACATTCAGATAACACAAATGAGATGCACCATAGAACAAGATGTGTCAAACTTCCGTGAATAAAATATGTCACCTAGTATGCTGAACAGCTTGAACACAATTAATTCAAAGCAGAGGTGAGCTGGAATTCATTAGAAGGAAATATAAAAAAACTACATTATAATATTTCTATTCAACATCAAGTGTCTGTACATAAGCTAATAAAAGTTAGATAACATGTGTTTGCAGAGTGACATAAGAAAATTGATCCGGAAAGGCTTCTTGAACTAGGATCTTGATAACGACTTAAAGCTGCACTTGCTAATTTTACCTGTAGTCTTGTATTGCTGAAAGTAGCACTACTATAAGGTTGCAGCTAGGCCCATTTGTTAGTGGAATGCATAAAAGTGGTCAGACAAAGTGCTAAGATAAAGGTAAACACTATATTGAAATGTAAAGTATCAACAATTATGAAGACATGTTATGTTAGGCATGCTCAAACAATTATGTTGGGACAAGTGACATAAAGTCTCGTTAGTGAAAATGTACTGATCCTGACAAGTGGACTTAGATACATTGGATCTATTATGAAATGTTAACTCAAGTTTATCCAAGCAAAAGAAATCTTATGTTGCATGCTGGGAAGGTACAGGTAAAGTTGCAGTAGCAAAGAACTACCTACGTTTCCGCAATTCGATCATAGCATTAGCAGTCAGTCCTTGGAACCATAGCAACAGAATGGACTTAGTTTATGTGACATTTGGGTATGCGATGGATATGAAAATGGAACAACGTCAGTTTGTTCCCAAAACAGGATAAAAGGTTTGTAGTAATTAAAGAGCTCATTTTAACTGGTTTGAAGGACGAAATGCATGGAATGACAGGATAACTACAGTTGTGCAAGATGCGGTCTAAATGGCTAACTTAACTTCTGAAATAAGAATACCAGGATCATTGCTCATTCCTAGCTATATCAACTGAATTTTAACTGAGGCAAATTGAACGAACCTCTGGAGCCAGCCACCGGTATCCATCAGTCTCGTACTCCATTGCCTCACCAACACTTTTGCAAGCAGCGACTATACCCATGTCACCTAAGCAAGCATTCCCATGTCGATCTAATAAGATGCGCTGTGTGTTGAGGTCTCTATATGCAATGCCATGGTCATTCAAAAACTTGAGCCCTTCTGCAACATCAGAAGCAATCCTTAAGATTTCCTTAGTCTGAAGCTTCTTGTTTTTAAGCATTAAGTCATACACCGATCCACCGTCCATCAACTTTGTCACAACGCACAACCCATGATTGTCATCAATGCAAACACCATAAAACTGCAGAATGTTCTTGTTCCCACATGTCATGAGCTCCAAAAGATCTCTTCGGAGCTCAAAATCATAAGAATTCCCTTTGTCACACCCTTTAAGCTTCTCAATTCCAACCCTTTTTCCCTTGTAAACTCCCTTAAAGCAATTGGGTCCAATCCGATCAACAAAGTCAAGATTATCAGAGTTCAAAAGCCACTTCCCTATCTCATCCTCGCTTGATTGGATTGTCTGCCATTCATCTACAGTTACAATGAATGACGAAGTGGGTAGGGGATTGGGGAGCTGAATCTTTTGGATCGAAATCTCATTTCCGTTTCTATAATTTTGTTCGCCAATATCCTCCTCAATCTCTCCCACCTCTCTCCCCTTGGTATTCTCTTCTTGACACCCACATAGCCCAAATGGGAGCTTCACTGTGGTGGCTTTCGGCTTCTTTATAGCTGATTTTAAAGCGTTTTCAACCTTGTTTTTGAAAGATTTCTCTTGCTCAGCTTGGACCAGAAGTAGAACAATGCCAATAGTACACCCTTTCTTCTCAAAGATCTGTACCTTCTTGCAGCAAATGGACGCACTATCGAGCGCACCGGACATAGCTGGCCATGAAATCGAAGAGTTACAAGCAAATGTGAGCTTGAATACAGACCCCTGAGTTTCATGTTCAGACACCTCTTGAATCAACATGGCAGGGTGGTCATCCGCTGATGCCTGCTCTATCAATTTTACATGAAGAAACACTTCTTTCATTTCAAAACCTGCCTGAGCATAACTGTTCAACACAAAGAGAAAACCAAAACCAGAAAATAAGTAAAATACAGCTGTACGCTAGACAACCCAAATCGTCCGTTTGGCTGCCGAGAAAATGTCACAGTCGGGAACCAAACAATAAATAACTTTAAATCCTTACTGAACCTGAAACAACCATTCAGCTCAGTAAGCAAACAAGAAAGTCAGAGTAAAGATTCAAAAAACGACCCAATCTAAACTAAAAGCGTCAAAACCTGAGGGGCAAAGAATCGTAGTGCTTGCGAATGTTGGAGACGAGCTTCTCCGGGAGCTGACTACCAGGGTAGAGCTGCGTGAGGTTCCGCACAACGCTGCCCCACACGACCTTCCTACAGCTCTCGATCTTAGATGACGCCGTTGCCGAGTCACTCGCCGAGTCGAGATTCAGCGAGTTCTTGAGCGACGCGATTGCCTCCGACACGTTCCGACTCAGCCTCTGAAGCCTCTTCTGCATCGCCGACGACTCCTTCACTCCGACACTGGCCGAACTCTCGGCCACCGACGCCCCTTCTGATCTGTCCTGCGTCCTCATGAGCACCTGCTCCACCATGTCTTCGTCTGTACTCGCCCGGCTCGACCAGCACTCCAACGCCGCAGCCATGGCTGGCTAGCTAGCTAGCAAAACTCAACGAGACTCGGCTCACTCTGCGACTCAGTGACGACTCGCCCTTCCTATCTATTACCCAAGCCTCCCGCAGAGTACATAGAGAGCCTTTTCCTTGAGATTTCTTAACTTCATTCTGACACAGAGTGAGTGAGGGTGGTGGGCTGGTGGGTTTGTTTAGTTACTTTGTGTTGGAGCGTGATTAAAATTGGCTAACAAATTAGTTATTAAATACAACTGCCTGTATTGACGACCATTGATGGTGATGGCTGTTCTGAGTTGATCGACGGTGGTGGTTTGTGTGGGTCCTTGTTCGTACCTTGGTCTGCCGTGTGCTGCGCGATTGAAAATATTTTGCAATTTGTACCGTTGATATGGGAGCAAATCTTGGACATTGCTATCTGGGGTTCATCGCTGTTGGGACTTGGGAGCTGCTTCCGCTTTCGGTGGGTCCGCTTTTTTATTAGCAGAGAAAATTAGGTGGGTCCCGTATTTCTTAAATCACATGGGTAGGGGTAGACACGGTGCGGTTTAGTGTGGTATGTGTGTAAAACCATACGCCGGGTCATAAATACATAAACAGTGTGGGTAAAAATTAGAGGAAAACCAAATCAAACCAAACCTTATACGATTACGGTTTGGTTCAGTGTTACGGGTGAACAATTAGGCCTATACACAATTCGATATGTTTTTTAGTATTTTTTTAACCCAAATATGTTTTTGAGCAATTTTTTAGCCCAAATTAGAAAATACTAACAAATAAAAAAGTAACAAGTACATGTAATACACTAAGGACAATACTTGGCTCCTCAAGCTTGAGGACTAACCTTGTCCTCAAGTTCACCAAAAATCATAATTCGGTCATGCCGGTTTAAAATCAAAACCGTTCAATTTTTAGATCATCTAATAAAGATCATTTCTGGAAAAAATCAACTCAATCGAAAATCGTTTGATTATATAACTGTTAACAAATAGATACATGGTTTGGTCTTTTAACTATGACCTTATATTTATTCGTTAACAATTGTATAACTAAACGATTTCCGATTGAGTTGATTTTTTGTAGAGATGATCTTTATTAGGTAATCTAAAAATTGAACGGTTCCGATTTTGAACCAGCACGGCGAAATTATGACTTTTGGCGGGCTTGAGGACCCAAGCATTTTTCATACACTAATACAAAGTCCAAAGTCCAAATTCCAATTATAAAATAGGGGTATTTTGATGACAGTACCCCACTCCCTTTCAATTTAGATTAATACCAACTGCATATATAATTTTTGATTGAGATCCAATTTTAATTTGCCATATCAGATTCAAATGGCCACATCAGATTCATAGGCCACATCAGTATGGATTTACCAATTGAGTTACCATTAATTACATTGGCTACCATTATAATATTTTTTCTTTTATCCCTTATTTTTTCCTTTATCCCTACATATTAGCCTACCATCAATATTTTAAATTTCACTTATCTAAGATATTTTGATTGAGTTTTTTGNGAGTTTTTTGAATTTCAAATTCTACAACTACAACCCATAGAATTCTATGGCTTGGTGTTTGAACCAATTTTTTCTTGGATGCCTAAACCATCAGTTAGATGGTTTAGCGAGGCAAGGATTGGAACTAGGAGAGGGGTGGTTTAGCGAGGCAAGGATTGGAGTAGTGGGTACACTCTCGCCGTAAGGGTATGTACCAATTTTTTTTTTACATTTGCTATCGTTCCCATATATGGTTGATTGGTTTTGCAGCTAGTGTATATCAATTTATATTTTTCCCATATTTTTTAAATCAATTAATATCTAAAATATTAAACTGAAGGAGTACCTCAGTAAATTAATAAAAATTTCATTACTAGTAGTCTTGGTGTACCCATCACCTTGTACCCAAAATAAAAATTGAAAGTGTACCCATCACCTTGTACCCAACAATTTGAAGGTGTATATATCTATCACTGTGTACCCAATATCACCTTGTGCCTAACAATTTGAAGGTGTACCCATTACCGTGTACCCAACAACATCACCTTGTGCCCAACAATTTGAAGGTGTACCCATTATCGTGTACCCAACCATATCACCTTGTGCCCAACAATTTGAAGGTGTACCCATCACCTTGTACCCAACAATTCGAATATATTTTTTAGAATTAACAAACCATGTACAGTTACTTTAAACTAAACATCCAACCTAAAAAAGAAGAAGAAATCCATAGAAAAATAAATAAACAATAAACTGAAATTCATATAAAAGCAAACCTTCCAAAACACAAAAAAAATGGCAAATGGAGACACAAAGCACAAAAGAACGATTGAAAATATAGAAGCAAAAATAGAAGAACGATGGCAAATGAAGTTGAAAAGCATAGAAGAATAATGAGAGGAAAATCTTATGCAAAAACATACGTACTCTAAAAAATCAGATAAAGAGACCTATCACATTCAAAATTCAAATAGTTGATTTAACTGTAAGAAAGGTTATTTCTGTCATTAAACATATATAATTTACATTTTAAAAAATTAAAAAATTTGACATGTCAAATTAGTACTGACATGTCATGAGTCAAAGGATCTGACCTTGAAAAAAAAGAAACAGCAAACATTAATCACATTTGGCTCTTACTAAGGATAGGACTCTAATTTACCCAAAAAAAAAAAGGAAGTCCTGGGTTTAAAAAGCTCTTCCAAATAAGAAAAAAGTAATAGAAAAAAAAGAAACAGCAGACATTAATCACATTTGAGCTCTTACTAAGGATAGGACTCTAATTTACCCACAAAAAAAAAGGAAGTCCTGAGTTTAAAAAGCTCTTCCAAATAAGAAAAAAGTAATAGTCACATAGTTTTAAAATTTTGTAGTTTATTGTTTTTTGCTTTCGTTTCTTAGAGGCTTAAAATCATACGAAAAGCATGATGCGGTTGTAAATTCAATCATATATACCATATCTGTTCATATCTTTCTATCTTTTTTAGGTAAAGTATATGTATATATCTTTAATTAGTTGATTAAGACTTGATTGAATTTGTTAATCATTCCTTTCAAAAATTTATGTCCATTCATGGTATATCTTTTCAAACCTTGACCATACATGTACCTGAAGAGAGTGGCAAATGTGATGGCATTGACTTCCACATCACTAATTTATCGGGGAGATTATGCATGTACTTAAGCAAGACCTAGGAATCCAACAATCTATTTCAACTAGCTAGCACTTTGCGAGGAAATCTTTGAGGCGTTACAAATGCTATCATAAAAGCACTTTTGGATTACAAACCTTCCACAATTAAAGTATTCGAAGTTTATGATTCTAATTATTTTCACCAAAAATGTTCATTCTAAAGCTAACTGATTAATTAGTTAATGAACTCACTAATCAGTTAGCTTTAAAACATTTTTGTTATTTTCACCATATGTATATATATATATATATATATCAAAAACAAAAACAAAAATGCATGGAATGAACGAGAATCTTTTATTTCTCTCAAGTGAAATAAAATAAAATTAATGATACTTAATTCATCTATTGTTGACGTCACTGTTGTTTCTTGTACTAGTAATATTACTGCTGTTGCCATTGTTTGAATGAACATTGCCAATGATAGAGGTAATGGCAGCCACCAGAGCCGCTGTGAAATTTGGGTCAGCTGTGATGGCCGCAGTGGCTGCACTGACCTTGTCAGCATCCAAACCCTGAAAGCTGCTATGGAGCAGTGAAAACTTCGATTGGCTGCAAAGGGCTTGACCCAAAACTTGTGGCATGGACGACATGATATTATTCTGAGAAAATTTTGGGGAAGAAAGGTTTGGTACTTGGCCCTGCAGTATTGGCAATAACTCTGAGGAATTAGTGGGAGTGCGAGTGAGGTCCAATGTGACAGTTGGGAATGGGGCTGAGGCTGAGAGTGTGGCCAAGCTTGATGTGCAAGGCAGTGCAGTTCTTGCAAGGAAGCTGTTTGAGTTCATGAGCCCATCAGCACTCGGCATTGACCCTGATAACAGCATTGATGCTGCTGCTGATGTGGTGGATGCCATTGCCATTGCAGCAGGAGGGAGTGGATGGTTGTGGTGGCCTTCGTATGTTGTTATGAGTATTGTTCGGTCTTCTGCGCATCTTTGTACCTGTTGTTTCGGAGGTCGAGGTTTAATCAATATGTTATAATATTGTTGAAATGTTAATTTAATGAAGAAAAAAAAAAAAGCATGTACCTGTTTGCGAACTGGGCAACCGGCTCCCATGGTACAACGATAGTAAGCTCGAGGGCATGGGTTTCCTTTAGCCATTTTTTGACCATACTTTCTCCATTGGCATCCATCGGATATCTGCAAGAATTTAATATGATATATGAATAAAATCTACTGTTTTGGGTAACATGTGGTGGTTAGCAGAATGATAACTACTAGTCAATTTGACTTTCTGCAAATGGGAAATGAAGAATAAGAGAGAGAGAGAGTGTGTGTGTGTGTGTAATCAAGCTTTGAAACGTATTTTGTAGACTTCTATAGCGTGGTGTTTTTTTTATTCCATTTTCCTGTTTGGGTAATGAAGGTGTGCTTTTGAAATCATCAAGAAAGAACATCCTTCTGGATAATAGTATTGTAGTACACCCAAACACAATTCATTAAGAAAACTTTTCCCAATTGAAGACTGGAAATACATTATCTTGGGTAGTTATATATGTTGCCAAATTTTCAGTGAGACTATAAATTTAAATTAATTAACATAATTCTATCCGATCAATAGTTATGATTCATAGTTTAAGAACATAACATAACATATGATAAGTGTGTTTGATAAGAGATAAGCGAACTAAGTACTAGTACTTACCATGGGCGCTTCAGATCGTGCTCGAACAGACACGCGGGCTTTTTTGATCATCGACATGGTTTCTGCAGCTTGATCTACGTCCCTAGGATCCAACTTAGAGACTTTCTTAGGAGCCCATCCAGCTGAAATTTCATGATCTGGGCTTTCTTCTCCCCCAGTAGTACTTCTTCCACCATCCCTATGAACAGTACTACTCTTGCACTCCATTGACTCAATGATGTCGACGTTTCGAGGCGACTCAGAACAATCTTGGGATCTACCTTCCAAAGAACAGTGTGAAAGTTCATCTTTCTCCGTGATATTTGCAGCAGCCCTGCCCATATCCATAAATTGCCTAGGAACAATATTGACCCCGTTGGTCATCTGCTTCTGATCTTCTAGTAATGATCCATTTATCATCTAAACAAACACAGATAGAGAGAAATTAAGTGGTTATTTAAATTAGAACTAGAAAACTACACACTAATTAATGTCGAGGCCGGTCTTTCAGTAAATTAATGGTAAACATGTTTGACGATGTGGGTATATTGGTGGTGTGTATAGACCGGTGAAGGTGTGTGGTTGGACTTGTCAACCGGCCAAGGATGAATTAATGTGATTAATTAAAGTAAAAACATGTACATCGATCTATATATATACATATATATATACCTTGTGTTGATCTTCAGGCTTTTGATTTTGTTGGTGTTGCATGAGTGCCCCAAGATGCAGTTGTAATGACTGGTAATTACTGTTGATCTGATTGATCATGCCTCTCAAACGCTGATTTTCTACATTCATACGGCCCAACTCAGCCTGAAGAACTGCTAACTGCACCCAAAACGTACTTCTCCATGAATTAATGACCCAATTAAATAAAACTACAAATTAATATTTCTTTATATGTGTATAAACCTCATTTGTTCTTTGCTTGTCTTCCATGTTAATGTTATGGGACGATGTTCCATCATCCATAGATGACTTATCGCTGCTAGCTGTGTATGTTGTTGTAAGAAGATTCAAACCAGTCTAAAATGACCAAAAAACAAAAACCCAATAACATTAAAAGTGATCGATCAGATGGGTATATAGAGCAATTTGAATAATCTTAGTTTTACATACATTTACATCCATGCCATCGTCAGCATCATGTTGATCACCCTCGTCTTTAACTTGAACAACCCTTTGATGGTGATGATATCTGGACTCTTTGAAACATGTCTTATCAGCAAAGAAGTCCAACTCGTCGACCACCCGTTTCCCGTCGGCCGTCACTGGAGAAACGTGGTCGATTCTGATGGAATCACTAGTGGTTTCCATGATCTAGCTTTGGTTTTGTGTAAGAGATATTGTATGGTTTGGTTATGATTGTATGAGTGAATGATGTACGTACGTGTAAGGTTTTGGTCAGGGCAGTCGTGCTGGTTTGTCCATAAATATTTGTTAGGGGAGAAGTGGGTATGAAGATCGAGAGAGAGAGAGAAAGAAGGAAGGAGAAAGACTAGTGAAGTTTGAAGTCTTAAAGATCGAGGTGCAACAGACTCGGCTTTAAAAGGGTTTGGACTAAGACCAACAAAACAATATTGTCAAAATGACTCATCTATCTAGCTTAGAGAGAGAGAGAGAGAGAGAGCATGAATATGGTAGAGATTGGAGGAGTGAGGTCAGATGGTGCGTCAACACACCACGTGGTACATTCTCAAGAAAGAGATATATAGTTCAGAGGAAAATTTTCCATCTCTACTTAATTAATCATATAATTAACATTATCTATTAATTCTTTTAGTTTCAATTTTCTTGTTATATGTATAAATAAAATAAAATTTGAGAGAGAAGATTAAAAAAAAAGTGGTAATTTTGCATTAGTTTTAAATTTACTCGAACTAAGAAAATATATATTGGGCAAGTGAAAATTAAAATATTAAATTTTTTATTTTTTATAATGGTGAAATAATATTAGGCGGTGTTTATTTTTAGACATTAAAGTGAGCACTAATATTTAATTTTGATTTTAGAACTCATTTACGGTATAGATTGATTATATGGTAAAGATTTACAAATCTATATTCTAATAAATATAAGAAATAAGTTAAACAGATGTAAGAGTTCAATGCACGATGATGTGATGGGTTTGTTCGGGACTATAGATGCTATTTTCATACCCAATAGGTAAATTGGTTGAAATTTTGGTAAAGCTAGGTAAATTGGTTGAAATTTTGGTAGTTTAATTTGTTGGAGAGAGAATAGAAAGAGATGGGGTTGTGTTATTGTTGTGTGTCAAAGAAAGAAGTGAGTTGAATTGACTGATTCCATATATGCCTCGGGCCTATTGGCCCGGCGCAATCCATGTGCACAAAGAGAAAGAGAAAGAGGCAGAGTCAACGATATAGACGGCCAGGCAGATCAGGCAGGCGGAAGCTCCCACTCTTGCGACTATACTGGGTCCCCCTCTTATTTTGTTTGACCGCCCATATCTAATTTCCAATTTCAATTATTTTAATAATATATTTATAAATATTATCATTATCTATTCACGTTGAATGTGATTTGACTTTTAGTGGAATATGTGAAATGTAAACTAGCTTCAAGCCTTTAACCGATTAATTAAATTAGTTTGGTAATTTGCAAATTTAAGTAAAATCAGAACCAATTTAATTAAATCGTGTATATTCTTAAATATGATTTCTAATTAGTCAACATAAGTCGATCATTTCATTTTTAATATTGATTAACAATATTAATTAAAGCCATGAGATGAATATATAGCGAATGTAGTGGTTAATTTCTTTAAAATATACTTGCATATATACATCTGTGTAAGGACAAAATTATACTCTTTCTTTCTTCACCAATATGAATTCATTAAGAAAATTATGTCTCTATCTCTCAACTCTAAACTTGATGAATATATTAATTTTGATCACCTCTTGTATATTGACAAAGTAGCACAACATTGCATCATCATCCAAATGAAGTCAAAACTACAATATTAAGACGTAACTTGATATATATATATATGTGTGTGTGTGTGTGTGTCCAAATATCACGTATATTACCTTATCTCTTTTAGTCACGACCTTCTAACTTTTTCTATGTTGATTCTTAATTGCCTCGGTCCGCCCCATAACTAAAATGAATATTGTTCAAAAATCACGGGAAATTTAAAAGTTATCTTCTTGGTTCTGAATCATCGAGACTATAACATTAAGCTATATATCAATATCATTCATGTTGTCTCTGTGAATCTGAGACCGGCCACATGCAATTGCAAATTGCAGCAGACTTATTAGACCCTTGAATTCATGTATAAATGCATTGCATATAGCTAATTTCATTAACTTTTAAACAAATTAATCTTTATTTTTGTCTATATCCCATGTGTCTAAATAGGAGGACATGCATTAAGTTCTGCATGCATGGGTAGCTAGTGTGAAACCTTTTAATAATTGATGACTGCGTGCATGGTTTAGGCACCGTTTAATAAGTTGGTGATCCGAAGTCACTTGTCTTTTTATAGCAAGATTAATATCAATGTTCATGTACAGTACTGTACAGGTAATTGATTGATAAATTCAAAGGTACTGTATGAAAATCAGAAAATACGATCCAATTGGACACCTTAATTTACTACCACTTGCACATATATAGGTACTCGACTCTCAATCGCTCCACCTTAATTAAGATTTATTTATTTAAAATAGAGAGTAGGTAGGGGATTAATTAGTTGGCCAAGATAATTATCTGCTCAAAAGTCCGAAATTGTGGGCAGACATATATAATTATTTTGTACAAATTTGATTTTTTCTGCAAGAAATATTCGGTGTACGAGTTATCTTATCAGTTAAAAACCAATTATAACACCGTAGAATAGGTGAAATCATATCTGTATATGATTTTGATTGATAGTTTAACAACATAATATGTAATATGAATAAGACACAATAATTTAATATTTATAGATCAAAACTCGTAATTAACATAATACCTTATAAAACCATTATCCTCTTCATTATTTGTTTAGTCAAATGTAAATGTGAACAGGCGAAAAAATAGTAATAATAATTGGCTTATTGTCTTGAATTGCTTCATTTAATCTTAATTTGACAAAAATTTACACCTTACCACGTTGACAAATGACACAAGAAATTAAGTTTTGGCATGCATCCTCTGAAAAATTCACGCCATATATAGTCACAATGTTACATGAGATCGACATGCACGCAAGCTTTTACTAATGTCCAGCCAGGCATGCGTATTGCTTGGTGCTCTATGCATGAAATCAACCCAACACTACAAAGCTTTTACTATGTCCAGCTTTTACCAAGTTTTGGTGCTCTATGCGTATGGCCAGGCGTCTACAATTAATATAAGATATATATATATGCTTCTATTTTCAGATTTGGATTCAACTATTAATTATGTTAATTTTATATAAATGTGGTTCAAATTTACAGTTTAGAAACATAAATATCTTATATCGTGTCTTATACCTTGTTGCAACTAATTATAATAAACAATTATATGCATGCTAAATGTGTAATTGAACGTACCCTTACTTTAGAGTTTCCAATAATAGTCTTCCATGCCAAGGTTTTTTTTATTATCCTATTGGTACATATCTGAGTTAACGTTATATATGTTACGACTTTGAAAAGGTCACTAAATAAATGTGTCTATTATATAGATGACAAACGAACCATTAAGTGCAACTTCTCAAACATCATCAACTGCATAATACCAATCAAAACTATATTTTAATGGCAAAAACCTCTAAAGGGTTGAAATCTTGACTAAACCTTTTTTTTTTTTTTTTTTTTTTTTNTTTTTTGGAGCTTAATTACCCTATTTTATTAACAAGAATCTTGTTTACCAAATGAAAACAAAAATAATGATAATAATATGAGAGACCGTGTTGACATAAATAAGATCAATATTCAGAGTACGTGGCAATAATTACTTGCGCACACAGAAATTCACAAAGTGGAAATGAGATTGAGGGATCCAATTAAAGTTAGGTCGAATATTAAAGAAAGAAAGTTTATAGAGCTTGAAAAAAGATGTAGTGACGACGGTGGAATTTAATAAGACAGTGGAGAGAGCTGAAAATTAACATTGAAGAAAAAAAGTACACTATATGCCTTTGATTGTGAATTTAAAATTTATGGATATATAGGAGGGGCAAGGCCCTTTGGACCAAGGTGGTGTGTGACTAAAATTAAGAGGCTAGCGTGTTGAGGGTTGGATCACCCAAATTAATTAATAAGAGTTGCATTTGTGTCAAAGGAAAGATAACTCATAGTGAACTTTATTTGAAAAAAGAAAAGAAAAAAGGGTCTAATAAGTAGTGAAGGTTTTATAAGACTATGTATAACGAGGAAAACAACCACGACCCATTTCTTGTCATATCTAAAATTTGGATGCGAGTAATTATTTTTAGAATCTGATGAAGTAATTGCTGGCTCAAATAAATAGTTAATTTTTTTATAATAGTAATGAACCAAAAAAGTTTAACATAAATGGTAACTGTTATATTACATAATGGTTTGGTATAGTCTATGTGGAGATGAGTGTTAATTAGCATAGTCTCGCATCATCTTAGTACTTTTGGAATATGTAGCATATATATGAGTACATGGGCTCCATTTTCTTGCAAATCAATTTTATTAAGATAAATTTATCTATGATTTTAAAAATTACTTAACTGTATGTTTGAGGTCAATCTAGTCTCTAATATTTTACACTGAAATTTATAGCTTGTTCCATATTCATTTTTACCATTGACACCGGCATGCCAGAACCCCGGCCAGTTCTCCTTTATTAATTTCTTTCTTAGGTAGCAGGTTCAAGCTGTTAAGACATTATTTTCAAGGAAGCTACTAATTAATACTGTTTAATTGATACAATGGGGGCTGCTTCTACCAAAACCTATATATATTGTTGTGCATGTACTTCAAGGTTTTTATTCTTGACCAAATAATTAGTCAAATATCGCAATTATAACTTAACTCTAATATATTGCTGCAGACCTACTATATCTCTTTGTCAAAAGCTCAGTCCTATATTGCCCTAGTAGTTCGGACATTAGCCTTGCACTAATATTTTTTATTATGTTAATTTAGTTTTATTTCAAAGGGTCAGCACAAAAGAGCTAGGATGCTCCAATTGTGTACCATGATCCTATATTATTTGAAAAACATGAGTTGTGCCTCCTGTCATGAGATTTTTGTATATCAAGGGAACCCAATTAATGGGGCACTTGAAAAAAGAATGGAACGGACAATAAATAGGAATTTGGATTCTCTAATTTTGTTTATTTTATATGTAATATAAATAATTCAAGAATTTATGTACCTCTTCTCACGTTCAAAAATAAATCTATTTCACTTTTTTCTTTTAACATTTGAATAATAAATACATAAATAAGATTAAAATCAAGCAGAAATGAGTAGAGATAAAACAAGTAGAAAATCTTTAAGCAGTGCAAAAACAAAACAATCAATATTAATTAATTTGCTTCATCATCACCCACCCGAAAATACAAGGTTCTTTGTGTAGCTTAATTGATGAAGGGTCTCTGCTGGTAGGTGTGAGAGGTCAGCCCCACCCCCACAGCTTCAAACTATTAACAACTCGAAGACTCCCACATTAATTGGGTGGTCACACTCGAAGACTCCCACAAATGCATATGAAGCAGCAGCTAGAGCTACGTAATTAAGGTGCTCACACATTAAGACCAATTTCCAAATATGGAAATAATAAGGCTCAATAATATCACATTTTTGAACAGGAAAGCGACCACCACATGGAAATTAATTAAGTTTGTGGCTAGCTTTGTGTTTAGCAAACAGTACTTTGTAATTAACTATAATTCAATACTTTTCATAGGCCGTGCTAGTCAATTATATATATATATATATATATATGTTTGAATTAATTAGATTAATTAGACTAGCAGCAGTTTAGATTAATAGAGTAGTACATGCAATTCCTTACCTTCTGCTTAATTATAGTTAGGTAAATGGTTAATACATCTTTCCTGCTATACTATAGCCTATAGCTAGCTAGCTAGCTAGCTAGGCTACTACCACTTTGGTCCTGTTTTTGACAAATGAACATGACCTTTTTAATTTCTCTCCTTGGTTCATTATTTTCCTAATACTGTGACCTTACTTCTTTTATATATATTTGGGAGAGGAAAAATCTAATTTTGGTGCAGACAACAATTTACGCCATTCTAACTGGGTTATTTCAATAACTACAATATTAGTTCCGTACGTGTAATTGGCAAATATATGTTGATTACTCTAAAATCTAGATGCATTTTGTATTTACTCAGTCTATTTATTTTTTATGTTTTTTCCTCTTATATTGTTATATTGGGAAAGACTAGTATACGTACGTGCATGGTTTGGCATAAATTAAAGACTACTTTTTTTTTCTTTTTTTTTCCCCTCATATTCATGCATTAAATAATTGCGTAATTCTGACTAAAATCTTGAATTAATTATTTGAGTGATATATACTTAATTAGAAACTTAAAAAATACAAACAAATTAATCATAGATTGAGACTCGATCGATGAAGATCTTGTAATTTGTTCCCTTTTTTAAGCCTTTCTTCCTCATCAACCAAGTGATTCTTAGTCTAGTGATATTTTCTCAATGTTGAAAAAAGTTACAAATTCAAATTCTCCTCCCCCGTTGATAATAAAAAGAATAGTTTGGCCACGACTATAAAACCTCGATTCAAATCAATTTAGTTGAAAAACTTCATTGATCAGTGAAAAGTCTCTCCATATATATGTTTGTGTAAACTGTGAAGTCTTATCAATTGATTTAATTGGTGATTAAGCATCAAGAATTTATGTAGTCCTAGAAAGATCATTGCATCAAATGTTTTGTAGCCATTAGAAAATGGTGGGTGGTAGACACAAAGTCATTCAACTACTGAATTAGTACTGACAGTTGGCATATATCATGCATTAGACTACAACCAAGTCAAACCAGATCTAGAGTGCATGTGGTTCCTTTACAAAAGCATTGCATGCATAGTGATCGAGTACTAGATGCAACATCTTCAATCATCAAGGAGAAGTGACTTGTTTTCGGACACTTCTGCTCGAGCAACTAACAGGACTAACTTAACGTCTTCATCTCCACGTTGCTGTAGAACCGACAAAAGCACAAACCATATATATATATGAGAAACAATTTCAATATGTAGAACAGTAGAAGTTAGGTTTATGAATGTAAAGTAGGAATTCTTTTTGGCATTTTCTCGTATGTTTTTTTACAACTCTCATAAGAGTCACACAATCACCATGGAAACCCCTAATTCAGTCCCATCAACTGTAAGATCCACTTGTTCTTCTAGACTTTGTACATTGTTCTCAGATGAAGCATCATAATCATCTTTGACTGACTCCACTTCATGATCAGCTTGAAGCTCCTCAACAATATTACTTTCGAGTTCAATCATGTCAGGTACTAATTCATCGTCATAATCATAAATACTGTGTCTTGCTGCTTGACTCTGCTCGTCTTCTGAACTGTCGAGTACAATTACATCATGCAATCTTCACCACCATAACCAAAATTAATGTTTCCTGCTTGGCTGATCTGCTCGTCTTCGGAACTTTCGATTACAATAATGTCAGGAAAAGTATCCTGTACATTAAAAGGAAAAAAAAAACTGAACAGAACCCAAAATCAGAGACATAATGCAAGTTATAATTAGTGAACTTGGTGAAGTAAAATGAAGAACAAAACCTTGTCAATTCCTCGAGTTCTTCTGGGTTTTTCTACATTCTAGGAATCCAAACAGAGACAAGTCACAAGGTAAATGAACCAAAAAAAAAAAAAAACCAGAAAAACCTTGTCTTCAAAATCTAATTAATCAACCAACGTACCCTCGACAAATAACAATATGGGGAAAGATTAACCAAACCCAAAAGGCAAAATAGTAAAGATGATCAAGATATAAATTGAATATGAAAAAGGGCGCCAAATCATAAATCAGACAATAATCTTCAAGAACAAAACCAATTAAGCATAAGAGAGAGAATATATATATATACCTCCAGCAAGGCTTCATTGTGAGATTCCCACTAACTTCTAATTTGTGGGATCCTTCTTGTGAGGCCTATACGAGTTTTTTTGTATCGATCTGAACCGTTCATTTTTTACATCTTTATTGATTGATCATCCTTGCAAAAATTAGTCAAATCGGAAATCATTTGCTTATCTAACTTTGATCAAACAAATGTACAAACCAAATATTTTTGAGGAAACAGTCCATTTGTTTGATCAAAGTTAGATAGATAAATAGTTTCCGATTTGACTAATATTTTGCAAAGATAATCAATCAATGAATATGTAACAAATAAAGGTTCGGATTGATACAAAACGACTTGTATGGATCCTACAAGGGGATCCCACAAATTAGAAGTTTGTGAGAATCCCACAATGGAGCCTTGCTGTATATACTCCTGCCTCTGGCTTGTTGACGACGAACCGCTACTAATACTAGCGAAGCCATTCTAATCCTTGAACTTCTCTCTCCGTCTTTGTAGCAGTGAAGGAATAATATATAATCTGGTTCAGATCGATTATATATTATTTGAAGCTGGCGTGGGGAGCCAACGATTCACTGCTAATTAAAACCAGCTGCATGCATGGGGAACCAGCAACTCACAGTTATTATTGCTTCTCTCAGCCCCATATATAACTATGAATGAATTTTCAATTTTTAAACGTACATCACCGAAAACGGGAAGGTGATCGAAAAGTCATTATCCTCTAGATCTGGGCTCTCAGAGACCAACACTATCAATATAATATCATGTACGTTGTCGATCACTGTGAATCTGAGATCGATCAAATATGTAGAAATATAGCTAATTTTATTAGTTTCTGTAGAAATAATACCTCTTTATTTTCGTTTCTATAAATCCCAATTCCCATGCAAAAATGTATCTAAATTTGGGGCATGCACTTAGTTCTGGCAGCAAGGGTAGTCTGAAAGCTTTTAATTAACTTCACCACTGCATGCATGAATGCTTTAGTTTAGGCGCCGTAGGTTTAAATAATACAACTAATTTTTGGCTAGGCATGCTTATTAATGACACAAGGCATTAGATTTGGCATCCTCTTAAAATTCATGCCATAGTCACAAATCACAATTGTTACATGATACATGCATACAATTGCTTTACTAATTTCTAGTTGGGCATGCTTATTGCTTGGTCCACTATAATTCCTGTTTGGCTTCTGGCCAATCAGCCTTTTGATCAAAAGAACTTGTTTTGTACCCAAAATGACTAGCTATTGATTGATCCGACTTTCTTCAAAACATAGCATATTTACATATGAATTCAGCCGATTGTTCCATTAAAATGCTTTATGGGTCTCTGTAACTTGAAACATAAAATATGTCCTGGTCCCCAGCAAGCACTCAGCAGTTTCAACACATTCGGAAATGACAACCATAAGTCGAAAGGAATCAGAATGGTATTAGCATTAAAGATGGAATAATGACAAATTGATAACTGCTTTTACAATAAAAGGAACTACAATCGTGTGAGAAAATGATAACTTCTTTAACAACCAAAAACTACAATCGTGCCTTTCTTACAAGGTTGCCATTAACATGGCTCGAATTTTGGCTCTAAGGTCATCGGAAACCTCAGTGGCTCCAGAGGGCTGAGATGGAGCTCTTCCCATCTGATTCAATTTTGAAAAATCCACAGAAGTTTCCCTACTTGCATTATCACCCTCACTAGCTCTTGATTGATCCGACTTTGTACAGATCTCCCCTTCTTCTAGCTCCACTAATTTTTCATACCCAGGTTTCCTATGCTTTGAAGATCTGCTTCGGTGCTGATGCTCATACTCAGAGGAGATATCATGCTTATGCCGACGCTGGGAACGGTGATGCTCATCATCAGAAGAGTCACTGTGCTTATGCCTATGTCGAGAACTCCGATGCAAATGGTGATGCTCATCATCAGAAAAGTCACTGTGCTTATGCCTATGTCGAGAATTCTGATGATCACCATGAGTATACTTGTGTTTAGAGTGCCAATGCTCATCATCAGAGGAGCTATCATGCTTATGTCTTTCTTGAGGCTGATGTTCATCATCTGAGCTATTGTTCTTATGCCTCCTACGTGAGTGTCGGTGCTTCTCATCGGAGGAACTGTCTTGCTTATGACAGCGTCGGGAGTCTCTGTTTTTAGAAGAGGAATGTCTTTTGTGCTTATGCCTGTCCCTACTATGGTCTGAAGAATGATGAGACCGACGCTTTTTCCTAGAGTGCCTGTGACCCCTTTTATCTTCTTCCTCTTCCTCTTGTTCTTTGTCATCATCACCTTCTTCTTCTTCTCCTTCATGCCTTTTAGATTTGGTACGGTAGGTCCTCTTTAATCGCCGCTCATTACATTCATCAACAGAATATCTCTTCTCAAATTCCTCAACCTTATCTAAAATATTAACTTCCAACGGAACTGAACTGCCTTCTCTTTCTTTGGCTGCAAGATTTACAACCTCATTACCTGATGAAGAAACCCCAGATTCTGGTGGTTCAACTGATAAGCCACGCAATGATTCAGTTTTCATTGGTGCAGATCCACTTTTTATCATGGCTGCAAACATCTTTGCTCGTTTCAATCTCTCAGTCTTCAGCTTCTGCTCTCTGGTCAACGATGCTTCAGAGGAGTCAGCCTCACTTGCAGCTGCAAGAGCAGCCGTCTCTGCAATGGCCTTGGCAACAGGGACTGGAATGTTAGGCTCCCCAGAACGATCTGCCTTCTGAATGGAATTTTGAGGTTTAGATGTATGTAGACTCCCCGAGCTAAAATCTCGACCACCCTCATTGCTAGAGCCTTGACCTACAACACTTGAAGATGATTTTGGGAATATCTCTAGACCCGGATTCTTAATGCCTCTTGTGGCAGCCTGAAGAATAGCTGCAGCTGCATCCAGACTGACTCCACCTTGCGGCTGGTTAGCTTTGGAAGGCGGATCCTGTACATCCTTCTTTGCCTTGCCAATTACCATTTTAAATTTCTCTTTCCTGTCATAATCAAACGGAATATCATGACCAGCAGATCCTGAGGAGTGTGTATTACCTTCCTTAGCAGTTTTCTTGTCCACTACATGCCCCACTGGCTCATGCTTCTCAGAAACCAAGCCCTTGCCAGGTAACTTGGACTGTAGAAAAAGGATCAGTCATACACATCAGTAATACGGGGTACAGTCAAAGATTAAAACAAAAGATGCAAAAACAGAATGACAGCAATGAACCTCAAAATTTCAATTCGACCATTATATGCATTTGAATAAAAACTTTGAAAGAAAACTTCAAAGAATTACCATAAATTGAACCGTCACTGGCAACTCACAAGATATGAATTCATGTCACTTTCTCAACAACAATTCTCCTATGTGCGTTGCACATCTACTTAAATACTTTTGGATTGCTAGTAATTTCAAAGCAAGTTGGCAATCCAACAGTTTTTAAGTAAATCGCATAAGCATTACGTGCATAAGAGAATTACTCTTCTTATCAAATATAAGTTAAATAACTTCTTACTGTTCATTAAAATGTACATTAGTGTGTACTTGTGTAGCAAGCACAATGTACACAGATAAATATCAAAAGGCAGAAAATAGGCTAATAATAAAGGATGGCACGGAGCTGCACACGAAATAGAAAGATAGATGCCTCATTACTTTGCGAGGAATGCTCCACAAAATTCTTTCCTGCTTACCAATTAAATTATAATGCAAAAAGCACAAAATCATTAAAGACATAACAAGGTTATGCTGATACGCACCTCCTGAGCCTGTTGAAGAACTTTTAAATAATAAGGATGATATTGGTTAGATGGCAGAAGGAACAGAAATCTTCCATGTTTGCGATCCTGTTCAACCAGAACAGCTTCAAATTCTCTACCGTTTTTCAATATGAACTCAACTATTTTTTCCACCACTCTCTTTTGGTCAGATGGTGGCTCCAAAATAGGTAGTTCAACCTTGGATGCACTAGGCATAGCAGAAACCTGTGACCTGTTATTGGCAACAGTGGAAATTGATCCAGATGCATTACTTTCTTTCTTCAACCCACTTGTAGCTCCACCTTTAACTGTGCTAATGGTACGATTGTGTTTTATAATATTAATTTTTTCTTTCAAACGAGGACATGGAATCTTGGAAACAATATCACTTTTCCCATCTACATTTCCAGAAAATTCCATCTGTTCTGATCCATGAGGAACAGTTCCACTAACAGCGTTAACAGCTTTGTCAAACTCCACTTTTCTCAATTCAGGTGCATCCTCAGTTACACCATCCTCATCCTCTCCAGAACCATATACAGAGCCAAGCAAAGACAATGCGCCACCTGTCTGATCAATCCCACCATCAGTTTTCTTCTCTTCTTCAAGAGATTTTCCATCATGCTTGAGTAATTCTTGGTGGTCAACAAGAAACCTAAAGTAGGCATGAAGGTGATGGTCGGGCATCAAGAACCCAAACATTGGATTGTCTCCCTGTTTCACCCTCAAAACAATTTCCGACTGCCCCCCATGTTTGGCAACAAACGTAGCAGTTCTTGCAATTATCTGATGTATCTTTTCTGTTGGAGGCTAAGAAAAAAAAAAACAGAAAAAACATCCTTCAGAATACTGAAAAATTCCACAGGTGTAGATTACACATCAAAAGAAAAGTAGAAAATATATATCACAATAGAAAACCCCAAGATAAACCCTCTGATCCTCACATATACCAAATAACCATGAAGATCAGCAAGATAAATCTACAAAGATATGTTTCTTCCATTGCTCGCAAGCATTAAACATTCAGTAAATTTCTACCATCCTAATCCCACCTGCACAGCCCCTTGGGTCACAAGAACTGCATGCCTGCTCCGAGCATCTGAAACTTAGACATTGTAAGCCTTAGAATAAGACATGCACCTTAGCAATTACCATCTGGCCACATTTGTTAACTATCAAGCAAACAATAATATCCAGGTCATATGAAATTTCACATACACAGATAGGAAACAGGAGGGCAGGTGTGCTTACAAGGTGTTGAATTAAGCTTTCCGGCACTGGAAAGGCTGGACGAAATTCAGGGTCAGCATCATGATTCTTCTGCTCAGCAAATTCATCTGAGTTTCCATATGAAAATGCAACAGAATGATAGCCACCAGTGTCAGCCAGCTCTGCATCATTACCTGTATCTGGACATAAAAAGTATGATATCAAAATCATACTTACATATATAAATGTTACCTGAAGTGGTGTCATTGATACACAACAGCCAACCGGCATAGAAAATGGAGGCAAAGGAGAGTAAAATTGATAGGAATATTCTTACTTGTGTCTCTGAGATATGAAATTGTTGCAAATTTTATTCCATCCTGCAAACTGAAAAATCTTTTGCAAAGAATAACATTCATACAAAGAAGAAATCAAACTCGTCTCTCACCCCAATCATAGGCCTAACCACCACCCACCGCCCCGCACGCCCCACCCCCCCCCCCNCCCCCCCCCCCGGCGGCGGGGGCCAAAATAAAAAGACCCTCTTCTCCAATCCAGACCTTAAAGCAAACTCCCAATTCCGGGAACGTCTGGATTGAAGAACCGACCCTCTCTATTTTTCTTATGAATGGAGAGGTCCTATTCTCTCTTCTCGAAGACACCACTTCATTAAATATTGTTGATCCAACAAACTATCAGTGGAGCACTTAACTGTTACATAAACTGACTATAAACTACCTCCAAATCTTTGCATAATAGCCAACCCAAAAGGCACCATTACAGTAAAGCTACATTTCCTCTTATTTTAAGTTTTGAAAATTTCACAATTCCTTCCTTTAACTCTGCAGTGATTAATGCCTCTCCATAAACAACATCTATGATTAATTCAATTTAATTATTTTTACCACCTGACGGTTGCGTGCTAAATAATATCGTTTGTAACACCCTCCCTAAAGAACAGTTTTTGCAGTTTTACTAGACACCCAACGAGTCAAACCCACACTGACACAACAAACATAACAGCAAATACCATTTGAAATACAAAATTTATTCTTCTTTCAATAGCACCTTAGTAAGCACAAGTCAAACCAACAGTGTAGCAAAATCTTTATCCAGCTAAAACTAAAACAACTACTTCACTTGAGCTAATTCGGTAATCTTTGAAAATAAAGCGTTATTTACCATTAAATTTTCTTTTCTTTTTCTTTTTCTCTCAAATATTCGTTAGCTCTGAAACCAAACAAATTCGTACAAATAACAAATCCTGATAAGAATCATCATTGATTCATTTCCACAACTTGCAACAACCAAACGATTAACTAATTCAACGGAAAGCAAAACCAAACAAAATATAAATGATCAAATTCAAAACAAAATGTGATAATTTGAATTAGTTTACCTTGTTCTTGTTCCTCGGATGGCGACGGCAAATCGAGGTACCGCTCTTGATCGAGCTCCGACTCGTGTGTGGCGTCTGGGTGAGGAGGCGGAGAAGACGACAAGCGCGTGAGATTTCGGCGTCGCATGCGGGGTGGCGGAGGGCTGGAGAGGAGGTGACGAACATCGTAGCGGTCGATGAAGAGCGAGTTCCACTCGACGAGGGCGTCGGGAGAGTTCACGAACGAGGCGTTGGTGTCGTCGTCGAAGAGCAGCGCGTGACGGCCCACGACCTCGAGATCCATCTCTTTTTGACCGTCCGATTGTGGCGGGAGTGTTTAAGTAGCAGAGATAGTGAAAGGGTGGGATTAGGATTTGGGAATAAGGAGAAGCCCTATATTTAGAATTTTGATTTTTAGGAGGCCGAGGATTTTTCAAAGAGCAAGAATGCGAGCAAGATAGACTTATTTTACTTTTTTTTTCTTTTTTCTTTTTTCATTTTTCTGAAGAAGGAAGGTAGAATTTATGTTTTCTTGGTTTGAGGGATTATTTCATTTATAATTATAAGTAAATGATTATAAAATTTAGATTTGGACTCTCTCTCCTCTTAAGTTTTATATATTTTTTTTTAAGGAGATCCAACTTATATAAACCGTCCTTTTTTTCGTTTTCATCATTTTCTATCTCTGATTATATTTGTAAAAAAACAAAACATGAAACCCTAGAAACACACAACACAAACAAACGACAATGACTAGAAATCAAAGCACCAAATCTAAATCCCTTCTTCTTCAGTTAACCCTGGTTATGGTCAGCCTCTTCCTCCTTCGTGGCCTCCCTAAAGCACTTCATCATCGCCCATAGCTCACATCATCCCAAGATTCGCAATGACATAGTCTCTACAGAGCTCAATGATTTGGTCTTAAAGTGCCATACCCAAAGACCGTACACAAATTTGGTGCCATTATAACAGTAGCAATTAAGTAATTTTTAATGTGTGACAATGAATATTGTGATTTTTTTAATATTATTACCTTGTGACAATAGCAAATCAGGTGATTGTTATTGTGTGACAGTAGCAATCATCTGATTGGTACTCTCTAAATATTGTGATTTTCTATAATTTGAATTTTGATTTTATTGCAATTGTTTGTATAGTGAAAAACTAAAAATAGTTACTCTTTGACAATGATAATGAATAATAATTGCTAGATGTGGGAAAAAGAAATTGACACTAAAAAAATTTGCCTGAAACAGACGGTAGAGATAGACGGTAGTTGTCAAATAGACTAGAATTAACAAATTTGCTATAATCGTGGCAAAAAAAAAATTGCTATAATAATGATTTTTAATCGAGTAGAGTTTGCTCAAATGATAAATTTCTGAATTTGTATACATAATACATCTTGAGCAATGGAAATTAAGGAAAATTTACCCCAACTTATTTCTCATTGTTTGTAGTGTTGTATAATTTTAGTATTGGAAAAAAGAAATATTGAAGTGCATGCTTTCCGAACTATGGTGCATGTCCCATTTAGGTCCTTAAATTTCAGTCGCATTCACACTCCACTGTATTGTAGTTTCCCCAATAGATGTGAGAGCAAGAGCTTCATATTTTTCCGAGTTACATATTGATTAACCCAACAATTTTTGTCTTGTTCTTATTTACTGTTAAATTATATATGAGCCCGTAAATAATTCAGTAATGTGTTAATTACTATAATTATATGTAGAAGCTCATTCAATATGGTTAGAAACTTAGCAAAAAGTTGATGTGGCAGTCAGCCAGTGCCACTTTTAACAATAGATTATTGTTCAACTAATTTTCAGGGACATGCAGTCCAGACAGTTAATTGGATCCAAGTTTGCTTGACAAGCATTATTTATTATTTTTTTTTTTTGGGCCAAATTGCATGACAACCATTTTACTTTAAATTACTTGCTTAATAGATCGAAATTGAGTCTTTAATGATCCAAATAAACTATTGGCAGACGACTGCGGTGACATACATGGAGCTAGTTTATACAAGGAGGGCCAAAAAGCTTACTTAATGATTCAAAATCCCCAAACCACCTGCTATTTATTGCTAATTCGGAAAATTGAAGGCATGAATACATGTTATCAGACAGCAACAGATGAATGTGGCAAGTGATCCACAAATTTAATAGTCGACTGCAGATATCCATGGCTACTGCTCATACACTTCTTCCCAGTTTCTATCAGATTGGAGCAAATTGAAGATATTTCCTGACTTGGCTGCCAAATAGACAAGACGAAAGCAAATAAGACAATAAATGGAGAAAATGAATATTTGTATAAGAGTTTAGGTCCAAGAAACAAAGGATGCAGATGTTGAAATTGGTTCAGCAGTCAAGAGGCAATGGCGTTTGCCATGTTTGCCCCAAAATCATCGTGGGAATTGCAGGAAGCATATCGCATTGATTGCTTCCAGAGAGACAGAGTTCATGAACAATAGCTATTATAGCTTCTAGTAGCTCTGGCTATCTGAAGCAGTTTGAGGCTATGGGCAGATTTGGAGGTCCGAGATGGAAATTCAAGATCCTATAAAACTACTAAAGACCAACCCTTCGGCCAAAACGGGTTCTGAAAAGTGAAACTTTTGAATAAGATTTGGACCCAGTAGCCACATGTTTGACTATGCAGCTAGAGGACACTTAGAGCCTAAAACTCTACCCACACCTCTAGGCAGCTATGAGCCTATGACAAACCTATGGTATAACGTACAGGACTAATGTGATTAAACCATTCATTCTCAGGACTTTGTTCGGAATTTTAAGTTCCTCAAAGGTCTCACAGCTAACAATGAGGAATTTTAGAGTCACTGGGATGGCGACATTGACCTCCTATCATGAATGCCATTTGTCATACATACAATTATTGAGCATTTAATGTACCTCTCCTCCTGATAAAGTGAGATCTTTCTATATTATTAGTACTCAGATGACGTAGGAACTTACGATGAAAGATGATGCAATGCAGTTGCAAGCTTCAAGTGCCATTCTTCCACGAGCAGCCTAATTTTATACAATCAACATCATATATCAGCACCACCCAAATGGAGGGGAAAATAAGATAGTCAAATTATTGAAAGCCATTGTTACCATGGAAGGTTCTTGTTGAATAGCATCAAACAGGTTCTGAAAAACAAACTCGCACAATGAGGCAAGCTCATGTAAATATGATGAATCACCAAAGAACAATAGGTCATTTCCTAGAAGCTGGAGAAATAGAAATGGAATATATTAGCAGCCACAAGATTTCAGAACTCAAATGGAGAAAGGTGTTCTTTAGAAAACTAAAGCAAGAGCACTAGTTAGTGTACACAGTTGCACTGTTTTTTCACCCGATGTTCCAAGCCATTCTTGGCATTTCAGAATATTTTTTGTTTTAATTTTCAGTACTTTGACATACAAAAGCTTTTGAGATCTTGGAATTTATCCAAAGGCTTGAATTATGTACCTTTCCATCATCTGCATGATATGGAAGATTTCGTTGAGATAATGCTGCTAACAGCAAAACAATTGCACAAAAAATCTTCACCCTCATTCTTGGTGTCATCCTATAACAATATGTTAAAACATCAAAATAAAAAGAATGTAAAAATTACGCTGATTACCCAAGTAAATTGATGCAAGGTTCTCAACATTAAGGATGTATGGAATGCTCACCATGACTGGGAATTAATTAGCGAAACCAAGTTTTTTGGGAAGTAAGTAACTCCATGCTCAGGATTACCTTCACATGGGATATAAAAGTCAAAAGAGATGGCCAGAAAAGAGTAAAATAAAGATGCAATCTACACTTTATTGATACATTAGAGAAACTAAAAACAAGATGGACATTTTTTGGTCTGAAAACAAGATGGAAATGAGAAAAAGAAAAAATTGTAACCTGGAACCATAACCAAGAGGCCGAATAATTTTTGAATTGAGGAGAGTACTCCATCAGCATCAATTGGTGTTCTGGAGCCTATACAAGAAAACCAGCAATCTTTTTTAATTTCAAATGTTATGAAGTCGGATGGAATGTGTAGTTGACTTTGCATATGTATACCTTACATCAAACAAAAGGAAATTGATAAAAATAACACCTGTGAACAAGACATATAAATAATTATATGTGTTAAGTTAATATGAAATATTTCCTTATAGTTATACTCCTAACTTCATTAGAGCAGCGTCAAAATCAAAAATCAGCATTCAAACTGATGAAGGAACCTCCTACTGCCTAAAGCAATATTTATATTCGATGGTTCATGCTACTTGTAGATCTCCAGGGAACATTGTAACTTCCACCCCCATACAATGACTTCAGCTCCTTAAATTTCAAATTCCATTCTTATTTTAAAAAAAAAAATCAAATCTCACTCATAATATTAAAGAAAATGTAGAATGATGGTTCTGATTCTAATACTATTGTCACATGAGAGTTTCACTTTGAAATAGAGTTGAACTAACCATCCATTACGTCAAAACTTTGCAAAGAGTTGATTGCCGTATCAATCAGTCCATCTGAATGAGAAACTAAACCACCCAGTAAGGCTACCTGAACTATTTATACAAGAATGAGTAAAAACATATGACTAAAACTGTTTAGTTGATATGCAACACGATCACATCAAAGGAATAAAAATTACCTCTGCAGTCTCAAGATATAGATTTAACTGCCTAATGTGAGCTGAAATAGAAGGTAATGTGACTTCAGAAAATGCTATGCAGGATTTGACAAAACTGAGATGTCTATTGCCATCTCTCAAAGCCTTAATCGCCAAACAGTTACTGGAGTGAATAAGAGTTTCCTGAAAGTAAATTGAAGTGCTGAATTAGTTTTGGAAATAATATATAGATATAAATGAAAGTACATGCATTGATACTGGAGAATTATTTTAGGATAAACAATCCAGGTTTGTTTTTATACAAGGATTTCTCTAACCATTGCATATTTCAAGCAAAATTTTCATCAGAGTTCAAATCAATTACATAGAATCAAAGGACCAGTAGATTAATAATAGATATGGGACTCATTGAAGTTTGACAACAAAACCAAAAATAAAACCTTAAGCCCGCGTATGCTGCTGAAAGCTCCACGACATTCAACTAAGAATGTTAAATGACTCTCCATCTCTGCCCCATAATCAACCTAACAATGAAGAACAACATTAAATGTCAGCCAATCATATGGGTTTCCACCACAAAAGTCAATCATGCAAATTTGTTCTTTTTTTCTTTTTTTCTGGCCAGATGCAAATATGCAGTTGAAATTAATTACCATAGAGACAAAATGAGAAATNGTCAGCCAATCATATGGGTTGCCACCACAAAAGTCAATCATGCAAATTTGTTCTTTTTTTCTTTTTTTCTGGCCAGATGCAAATATGCAGTTGAAATTAATTACCATAGAGACAAAATGAGAAATCAACCGTGCTGGTTGGTTAGCTTCATCTTTTACATTCAAAAAATTTTCCTCATCGTGTAGATCCTGACAAATTTCAAACAGAAACTGTATGGTTGACGGATCACGTATATAGCCATTCCTGCCAAATGAAATAAGCAAAGGTTAAACTGCTCCCAGGAAACTGAAGAAACCTAGAAAAAGAGAATCACATCGTTCAAATATTCACGAGTAAAAAGAAAAAAGAATCACAGGTTAGACAGTGTAAGGAAGCTAGAAAGATCTTAGCACTCTCACTGATAATTATTTACCAGTTGCCAAGTAATACATTATATCATGACGTTTTGGTTTCTTAATCGTTATTTCAAGACATAATCCATGCTTCCTGTTGCCAATTTCATCCAACCATCTTTACATTAAGACTATCATATTAAAGCATGAAGGCGGAATCTAGGTGTGACAAAGTAATAAAATTGATGAAAATGCACACCACCAGTAGGGTCTAACTCTAATTCAAGTAATTTCACAAGTTCTGTAATTGGTATGCTTGTCATTCCAAAGGCATGATAACACCAAAGTGAGCCTTAGCCAGACAAAGTAGAAAAGGAATAAAAGGTTACTAAAATAGATACCTTGTCCCTATATCAAGGATATGCATATTTACAATGCTTTGTGAACTCCCATACATTAGATCCAAAATCTTGAGAAAATGATTCTACAAAATAACAATCACAATAAGATATTGTGGTCTTAAACTGCACAACCATAAAACTAAAAGCAAGTGATTATTACTTTAAAATTGCAATGATTTGTTTGGGGGGGGGGGGGGNGGGGGGGGGGGATGGAGAGAGAAAGGACAACAGGAAAAAACAGCTGTTGCAAAGCATACCATAGCAAATATGTCTTCTAAATCCTTATAATAAGAAAGAAGCTTCACCAAGATGGACTGCAAGGTTGCCAGTTCATCTTCAGAAATCCCTTTACTGCATGCTCGCTTTAAAATACCTTCTAAAATGGAGTTCAGATGGTCATCCTGGCATATACAATACAATTTACTGAGTCATTAGATGGAGGCAGCTTTAGAAATTCTAAGGCTATCAGAATTTTGTTTATAAGAGTTCAATGAGTAGCTAATTTTGGGAATATTTTTTAGATTTTGTTTTAGGCAGACTGCTTGTTCACCTTTAATGTAAATTTCATCACTGTCTACTAAATAAATAATTATCTGGTTCCTATAAAAAAAATAATAATAAATAATAAATAATAAATAAATAAATAAAACAGATCAATTGTACCAGAATGGTGTCACAACTAACTGGAACTTTTTTTTTCATAAAATAAATATGACAACCTACTAAAACGCACCATATGATTTTGAAGAATAATATCCACATAAGCATCCACAACCTTCAAGTACTCATCAAGACCATCATATTGAGTAATAACCTGATTTATCATCAAATAAAATACAGAAATTAGCTTTAAAAGGAAATTCCCAACCAGATTCCACAGAAATTAAGCACTATGAAAACATGTATCTTTTTTAACCTCTCCCAACTGCCAAAACACTTGGGGAGGAGAATGTGAATATGTGTTGGTTTGAAAAAAAAAGAATGTGAAAGATATTTTAGTGGCTTAACAAAGTGTTGTTTTTCTAACAAGACATATAATGATTTAATTTGACCATGTTAGGAGGAAAAGATCCTGACTGCTAAGGACCCAAGTATCTTAACATTTTCTATTTTAAAAAAGAAACATTGTAAAATAACTACAAAAGAAACAATGTAAAATAACCACGAAAATATTAAAATTAAGCAACTGGAAACAGGGCATTCTAATTTCTAAATACCTGACTGACTTTGTCTACCACAGCATTGACAGTATCCATTTGAGATCTCTCACACAGCCTAAATCCAAGTAACCTGTAATTCAAGCTCTTTCCCAACCAAAAAAATAAAAAAAGCAAGAGAGAAGAGATTCAAGAATTGTGCATTGAAGACTTTTGTTCATTGATAAATTTGGAGCTATTAACCAACCACACCCAGGAAGTGAGCCACATCAAGGATGTAGCTTATAACCGCTTTTTATGCTCTAAATGTAATAATTTTTACGACTTAACCACCTTCATATGAACAATACCTGATCAAAGGAATAATCGTTGCTGGACTCAATGAGATGAAGGATCTCCACAGCACTTGAGCTAACTACATCAGGTGGAAGTTGCTTGAGCAGATGATGAAGAACAATTGAGACACATGAGACCCTTCCAACCAACCCCACTTGATTCCATCCAAGTCCAAGCTCCACGAGTACATCACCTACTTGTCTCTTTCATCAGATTAAAAGCATAATTAATTCATTGGAGTATAAAGACTACTCACTCATGTCAAACCAGCTATTCATGATTTGATAGATTCAATTAAATATTCCTTAAAACTATTACAAGATAAAATAAAGGCAAATCAATGAATGAGACTTCCAACACAGTCCGACATAGTTCAAATGGTATTATTATTATGCTTTTGTTTATTATTACTTGAAAGAGCTCACATATATGTTTTTCTATAATTACTTTAAAGAGTTCATAAAAATATATTAATGCTCCTTAAATACTAAAGGGCTATGCACTACCAATACCACACAAGTTTGCTGCCTATATTTTTCGAATGAGAAATAACCAGGGCAATGGATTTTGAATCCAGACATATGAGTTTGAAAGACAAGTATGACTGCCGGATGAAATTCCAGAACATACCTCGGACGCATTCTTAAAGATGCATTTCATGATATAATCAATGGTTGGTTCCATCAGATTGATAAGCAATCTTCTGTTATCAGTCAAATTTCCATGAGTGGTTGCCTTTGCTGATATGACCCGAATGAACAAAATTTTGAAGTCATTAACACAGGTGAGCAGACATCCTGCAACATTATTGTCAAACATGAAAATGTGTTAAACAATTAGAAATATATAGTAAGCATGTTGTATGCTAATAGAAGAGGTTCAAATGGACTGTTAAAGAACTCCACATTAAAGAAGCATGAGAAGTTAATTCCAAAGTTCAAGCTACGCCAGAATGCAATGAAAGAATATATAAATTTGAGACCAAGTTACACATTGTGGCATAATTTTGGTTCAAGCAGGAGTTCAATTATAATTTCAGACACCCAGAGTCTAAACTGCCTTGTCAGCAAATCTTATATCATAAAGAAGAGGCAATTACCAAAATAAAATGATAATTCATGAATTAACAACACATCAATCTATTCTAACTCAAATTTGATTATATCATGTCTGCACCCTACTTACATTGGATTTTCACTTCATATCAAGTCCTATCAACAATTGCACTATAGTAATGATTGGCATGGGTGAGAATACGCAAAGCAAAGGCCACATGTATTAATTAGTGAGATAAGTATGTGTCCTGGCTATACATAGTTTTAATTCAATAGATCACTACACCCATATAACTAGGTCATTTATCTCTGTCTTCTCTGCCATTCAGTTCTAGTGGGAGAGCATGCCTTGAAAAATCATGCCCTTCCTCATAAATCCTACCCACAATTTTTTTTTTTGGTCAAATGATGAAATCCAACCCAAGGGAGAGCATGCCTTGAAAAATCATGCCCTTCCTCGTAAATCCTACCCACATTTTTTTTTTTTGGTCAAATGATGAAATCCAACCCACAGTAATCTTCTCCTCTCTGTTTCTCTTTTTTCTTTCTTCATATTGAATCAAATCAATCCGTCAGGACCGTCAATGACCAGTGAATATATCAGCATAAGTTGTGACTATAAATGCACTACAAAAAATGCATACCTATATCATGTGAGGGCAACTTCCTCATACAATGGACCATATACAGACGACAATATGCAGATGCCAATGGATCTGCTAACCCTCTTGTCATCATTACCAAGCGCTGGAGACTATCTAGAGGTTGGTCAAGCAAGAAACGCCGGCAAGGCAATAATGCCAGCTCCAAATAACTGAAATTAAATATTAAATTAACAACCAGATTATACCAAGAGGGAAGACATTATACAAATTGTCTCATAAAAAAAGTACAAGTAAAAGAGCACCAAGAAATTTACCAGACATCTTTAGAAGACAACCAAATGGTAACAATCACGTGTTAAGAGCTTATAATGCCCTAATTCCAATTTTGATTCTTTCTATTTTTTGTTTTTGAAGGTTTGACTCAAAATATTGCTGAATTTTTTTCTCTTATTTTGTGTCTCCTCTGGAAGAAAGTCTCATCCTCCTTATTGTACCTTTCTTCATTTTTTGATATAAAGTCATTAAAAAAAGACTATATGTATTTGTGTATTTATAAATTATAACAAAGAAGAAGAAGAATAATATAGGACAAATATCAGGTGAATTAACAAAGTATCATTAACATAATGAACAGAGAACTTACATGCGTGGAAGAAGCTCTCGGATGCCACCAATTTTGCAGAACCAGTTATTGCAAGTTTCTTTGGCATCAGAGCAAATCTCACTCGCTATGAAGTTTTCTGCCACAAATCAAATAAGAGTTTTAGTGAGAAACAATCAAACTGCTACAGTAAAAATGAGACCAATAATCTGCAAACCTAGTGAAGTTAATTAACTTTGATCAGAAAGTAAAGCAAAACAAAAACCAAAAATGGAGATAAGGAAGAAGTTGGGATAAGTTTTCTAGTTTTCAAAGTCATTGATGACACATTGATTCCTTCCCTTAAGTTACAAGTATATAACAGCCCACTCTGTCTGCTTTTTTATCAAAATGACCAGGGAAGTTAAGTTTCACTTTCAACCATGTCAGCATGCATAAAAAGTATTCCATACAAATCAGCATGTTTAGCACATTGACAGAGTGCTATTAATAGCTTCACACAGAAAGACTTTAACAGCATTGCTATAAGGAAAAAACAACTGAGCAGAGAGAAATTTAACAGCAATACCTGGTAAGGAGCAGAGTTTGGTTCCATCATCAGCAAATTCAGCTTTCAACTTGATGCGCTCCCATACCATATCCCCAAGAATATCCATAATATCCGCAGCAAGAACAAAAAGTGTTGGATAAAATTGTAAAACAGATGTATCCATCAAAAGCCTAGCAACCTGCCAACAGAAAATTGCTTTCAAAATAAACCTAATTCATTCACACACAAGATGGGATTATCAACATGAATTAGTAATTCAATCCATGGACCTATCAAACTTAAAAATAAATAAATAACTAAATTATTACATGAGAGTGGACAAGAAAACATTGGTTTTGCATGCCAAAAAATGAAAATGTTCAAGCTAGAGTTATAGGCAAGTATAGATAAATAGCCTTAATTAACTTCAGATCGACCTATTTCTCAAACAAGACAGATTATCAACATGAATTAGCAATCTTACGCACTGACCTTTCAAACTTACATAATCAAACGATTAAAATCTTACCTAAGAGGATAACAAAATCTAGTTGCTTATGCCAAATAAATGGAGATCTTCAAGCTAGAATATAAGCACATCTAGCTAAATTAACTTCACAAATGATTGCTTGGTAAAGGATGATAACTTGATGCAACATATACTGAGAAATTAAACCTATTTCAAAGCACACTACTATAATCTTTCATTCTACTGAAAATCCTAATCCAGGTAAGACAATTTTTATAATCCAAATAATCAACCAAAATAATAAAATTACTTTTATCGATAATTTTAAAGATGTCACACGATCATCAGCATTCCAAGCATGAGTTATTTCAGCTTTGAGCTCGTGTAACCGAGAAACATATTCCTGCCCTGTGATGACCTTGCCACCTTCTTCTGCAAATTTTTCTGGATCTTGCAGTTCCTCCAAATGCATACTTGTTGAAGATTTCTCATATGCTGCAAATTCACATCATTAAACAACTGAACCAAGCGATTGTTATAGCTGCTCTAATAGATGCAAGTATTTGGAAACAAAAAACTAGTGAAAATAATGCTTGTCATTATACAATATTGATTTGGTTAAAATTAAACCAAAAGGAACAAAACAAAGGAGGCTGACATACTTTTCTTGCCCTTTACTATCACATCGGACATCTGTAATTATTAAGGAAAAAAAAAGTCAGAAGGTTACAGCTTTTTATAAGGATCATAAGGGGAGGGTATAGCTGACCCACTTTAAAATATGATAATCAAATTTAGGGAAAAATAAAAGGTTTTATCAAAAACCTAGTGAAAAGGGGAACAAAAGTTAAGCTTATAGAAAGTGATATATGATAAGAATAATTTGAAAACCCATAGTACTTTCACACTTATCAAAACCAGCCAGCAACAAGTGAAGTAGCATTAATCCAGGAACCCAAAAAACAAATTCTATTTCAATATGAAAAATACACAAAAATGAAACCGATAACAGAGACACAGGCTCCACATGCTCACTAGCTTGAAATTACTTAAGATGCCATCAAGCATTCAAGCCTCAGCAGATTCCACCATATTTCAATATAACACAGCATGTGGAACTAAAGCAATCAAGAAGCATGAAATGCTTACCGAAGAAGTCAAAACCATTTTGGACACAGGAAACCTCTGCATGAGGGATCTCTTGAAAGAGGCCCATTCTTTCGATGGATTTTGAATAGAAGCTTCACTGGAGAGTCCTGCAGCAGAACTATTTTCAGTGTCTGCAAAATCCTCTCTAGAAACTGCTGCATTGTTATCCGACCTTCTGAGAGGGTCAAAATAGTCCTCTTCCCCATGATCCACGACCTCAACCTATATCAAAATAGTCCTCTTCACCATGATCCACTAACAGTTTTAAGATTTTAAAAATATCATAATCAAATTTTGTTCTTCCACTCCTCTAAAGAAAAAGACTACCAAACAAAGTTCTTGCATTTGTCAAATATTCCAAAATAATTGTTGCATAAAACTTATAATCGCCGGCAAAACACGCATTCTGGCTCCATTTATTGAAATGGATAAGTTTTTAGAGTAATAGACACATTTAATCTGTAAAGAAAACGCATTTAAAACACAAGACCATAGAAGAATTCTAGTTTACTATACTTTGACAAGGAATTGTTTCACACTTATATAATAAAAACAACCTAACACAAATTAGAAAAGAAATCATATTTAAACTTCTTACATTATTTTTGTTTGAAATTGTGTTTGAAGTAGATGACAGCTCAAGTCTACCAGACCGAAATGCTCTACTTAGCAGGAATGTTACTATCTAATAAAGAAATATTGGTCATATGATTTTTCTACGCTTTCTTGGCAACCGAACAGACGCGTGATGTTAAATATATCAAAAATACGAAAATTTGAGAATATGATCGATGTGAAATTGACCTGGCGGTGAGGTACAGACGATGGAGCTGAGAAAGGATGGTCGTCCGCGCGTACGCAAGGCAGCGCGTGGGCTTGTTTTTCGGCATTGTAATTGCGAGGTCTGAACTCCATGGAAGCATCGACAGGGCAGCAGTATCGCGTCTTTTACTTTGAGCAAGACGGGATCACGACGGCAGTTATTGCCGTTTGGCCAGAAGTCGTTTTTTGGGAAATTGCCTTAAGAACCAGAAACGTCATGTCGTTGGGTTTCTCCTTCGTGTTATTGGCCAAAACACTAATCTCGATTTAGACTTCTACTTTATCCTTCTTAGATTTCACTAATCTTTGATGATTATTGCATATCTCATATAGTTAAGTGATAAACTTTCAACCGGCCAAAAACCAAAAGCAATAAACTTTTTTATAATTTTAGACTTAATGTCATACACTAGATTTCATAAGACACTAAATTAATTCTACGTACAACGATTGACTTAAAAAAGGAAAATTTTTAGAGTCCGTTTGAATTCTTGAATTTAGATTTCAAATTTATGTATTTGAAATCCATGTAATTAAAATTCATAGATTTGAAATTCTATTGTTTGGATATAAAATTTAAAGGCGAGATTTCACAAAATATTTTAATTTTAATTTTTTTTGGATCATTTAAAAATTGAAATATATGATTAAAAACAAAAAAAAGTCGTCGGAGAGTGGCCGGGAAAGTCGCCGGAGGATGGCCGGAAAAGTCACCGGAAAGTTATCGAAGGTGGTCGGAAAAATCGTCGGAAGTCACCGAAGAGTGGTCGGCGGTGGTGGCTGGCAATTGTAGCTGGAGGTGAGGGAAAGAGAGAGAGGGTAGGATGGTGAGATTTCAATACCTAGTTAGAGAAGGTATTTGAAATTCATAGATTTAACTTTCTCAAATCCATCTTGGATTTGGGACAAATCCAAATACACTCCTTATAATTATTCCAAATAGGTGAATTTGGATTTGGAAAGCTCAAATTCAAATTCAAATTCAAATTCAAATTCAAATCACTCCATATGCAAACGGGCCTTTAATGTATAATTGATGAGTTTGATCCATTTGAAAAATAACAACATATGTTTGTAGCACATAGGTAGCATGTGTACTCTTCCATATTGTTTGCCTCCATGCATATATTTTAAGCAACCTTATTTGTTGATGCCCTTTAATTATTATTAGATCACATGCATTAACGAATAATATTGATTTGTATTTGAAATTCTGGTAAATTATTATTATTTTGATCGTGGTAAATTATTATTATTTTGATCGTGGTATGTAACTAATGAGTAATTACAATGTAAACGTTTGAGAACTTGCACTACGAATTCAAATGCTGAATGCAAATTAGTCTGAAGAGAAGACTTAGAAAGTGTAAGGGAATAGCTACCTATTTTTTGCATGACTCCCTCACTTGGCCTTATGGCCCTTATCTCTCGATGATTTTTTTTTTTTTTTTCTTTGCATTNTTTTTTTTCCTTTGCATTATCGTTTATTCTTTATATTTGTATGTGGATTCATCATGTAGACCAAAGTTGTCGATCCTAAGATACCACATGGGCCTAACAAGTTTGAAGTGGGTCATAACATGGGCCTGAGCTGTTTGAACCCAATCCAGTTAGGGTTGCCCAACTCTCATGTTTGTTTGGTGCACGAGCACGAGACCAAAGAACTACTAATAATATTTGGCCTAAGCAAGAAAATATATGTCGGCCGAAAGAGTAAGAACAAAAAATAAAAGATCTTTTAATTTTGAGGCTATAAGTTTGTTGTGATATTCATCACATAAAACAACGAATACGAATGTGTTATTCGTGCTGGTAAGAACAATTAATAAATAATAAATATATACATGTGTGATGTATTCATATGGTATTGTACAATTTAGCTTCCACAACAATTTAATTAGGAGAAATTTCAACAAAATTTTTTGTTGGTACGTAAAGCATTATCAAAGAGTACTGATCGATGACTATATAGGCTATAACATACAGAACCAACTTTGTAGCACAACTATATGGGATTTGTCAGTCCTCACAGATCATGAAAATTAATATTAATATCTGGATTTCGAGTAATATATTAATTAAGATTTTAGATATGCATTATTATTGGTCAATTACACTATTAATTATATTCCCTGTCTAGAAGAAGACGGATCTTGACCTCCCAAAAGCGTAAAAACCAATAAGATTAAAAGTGGTGGAATGCGCAGAAAGAGTTGACCTCAATATATATTCTATTTTTTTTTTTGGGTACAAATCTCAATATATATTAAGTCCTTTCGCATAGAGAACTGCACTCATATTAATGCTTTCCCAATATATGAAAATTTGAAAGGGGAATTCTATATGCCTTCTTTTTGTGCATTTTTCTTTGTGTCTTATCTATTCTTTTGTTCATTTAACAATTTAATTTCACGATCGGAACTGTTTAATATCAAGATTATCATTTATAGATTAACTCTGTAAAAAATTATTCAAATCAGAAATTGTTTAGTCATCTAACTATTATTAAATAAATGGATGGTTTTGATAACAGTTAAATTCACCGTCAGTTATTTGATAACAGTTAGATGACTAAACGATTTCTGATTTGGATAATTTTTTGCAGAGTTGATCTATAAATAATGATCTTGATATCGAACGGTTCCGATCGTAAAATTAGATTGTCAAATGAACAAAAAAAAAGAGAAGGCACAAGGAGAAGGCACAAAGAGAAGGCACATAACATTTCCCAAATTTGAAATTATTATCTTTTAATCTAATTGTCAAATAAACAAAAGAAGAGAGAAGGCACAAGGAGAAGGCATAAAGAGAAGGCACATAGCATTTCCCAAATTTGAAATTATTATCTTTTAATCTTTATTTTTCATTTTTTTAAGCTAAGATATCAGCATATGTATTTTAAGCTATGTTGTTCTACAATGCAAGTAATTAACCATATCACCCATCATAACGTTCTAGAGCGCAGTGTGTGCAACGTGGGTCGTTAATATATATTCATACTACTCATGCAGTTATATGATATGTACATACCTAGTCACATATACACATATACAGGAAGGATCCATTGTGGGATTCCCACAAATTAGAAGTTTGTGGGATCCCCCTTGTGGGGCCTACACGAGGTGTTTTGTATCGATCCGAACCGTTTATTTTTTACATCTCTATTGATAGATCATCCTTGCAAAAAATTAGCCAAATCGGAAACCATTTGCCTATCTAATTTTGACCAAACAAATGGATGAACCAAATATTTTTTACATTTGCCTATTTAACTTTGACCAAACAAATGGACGATTTCATAAAAAATATTTGGTTCATCCATTTGTTTGATCAAAATTAGATAGGCAAATGATTTCCGATTTAGTTAATTTTTTGCAAGGATGATCTATCAATAGAGATGAAAAAAATGAACGGTTCGGATCAACACAAAACAACTCGTGTAGGCCCCACAAGGGGAATCCCACAAACTAAAAGTTTGTGGGAATCTCGCAATGGATCCTTTATATATATATATATATATATTAATTAATTTTCTGAGAACACCGAGAATTGCTACAACTGCATGCCTTAACACAAACTTGATTTAAGTATAATTTGGCATACAGTTTTCTTTTGATTCACTGTATTTAGGCCAAAGTTTTCAAGGGGGAGGTGCTTCTTCAGAAGAAGCTATGAGGCACACATTTTTTTTAAGGACGATACATATATTAGGAAAAATGCGTGCCTACACAATTGGATAACAGTTGTTAATTGGTGTAACAATGTGTCATTACATTATAATTTGTTTTGCAACAATCAATAATTTACGGTTTTTAATTCAAACACTTTACATGTATGATGTATGAGTGATTATTATTTTAATTTATCTAAAATTTATGCTTAAAATAAGAAAACCCTAAAAAAATATAGCTAACCTGCCAGAGATAGAAATCTCCTCAATATAAAATCCGAATTATGCTGCATTAATGGCTTGAAGTAATTATTAAGGACCACAATACAGATCGAACATGGGTGATAATTAATGAATAATTAATTATGTCTCAAGTTGCCACGAGGGGACACCCACGTTGTAAATTGTTAGACAATTAATTAAATTATTTAAAAAATAGTTCATAATTAACTTATATAAGATTGGCCGCTGAGTAAGTTTGTTAATTTTGGTAACCCTTTGTTGATGAATATGTGAGACCCAACTCAAACGTGACCATTATATGTCAGATCCATTTATACAACAAAACCCAGCTTA
>QANT01008375.1:0-11581 GCA_003254885.1 Purshia tridentata | reverse complement strand
AGTGATACCACACGTGTGGGGGTGTGTGAGAATGTGGAGTGTTATCCCATATTGGGAAACTATAACCTTGTATAATGGCTTATAATTACAAAAAATTAAACAAATCGAAAACCATTAAGCTATCAAATGTAGACTTAGAAAATAGACTGTTCAGATTGTTTAAATACCTAATAGAATGAGCCCCAATGAAGAATCTCATAAATGAGATCTCACACTTAAAAAGGCCTGCATATATATATATATTAATGACTACACACAACGATATATAAGTTACACAAAAAGTTTGCTCCAGTCAGTGCCTTGAAACATAAATCTAAGAACACAAATCGTATACAGATGAAGATAAGATTAGTTTTTAATTACCTGTTAGAGTCCTAGCTCGAGCAGCACTGGCATAAGTTGCGAGAATATAATACACAATGATAAGGAAGATACCTCTCATCATTGAAGCATTCATGTTTCACTTCCCTATAAAGCTTGGCTAGAGCATCAATTTATAGTCCTTAAACCAACTGAAATTTTAGTAGGTAGGTAGGAATGTGTGTGTTTGAACGAAAAAAACTAGTAGGTAGGAATCAAGATTCAAGAAAATTAATTCTCAAAAGAAAATTAATTTTCAGTTCCTATCATGTGTAGATATATATGTATATAGACAAGTACATGCATATATAAAAGACTTATCCCCTTACAATTATTTTATGCTAAACATAATTTGTTTTCTACAACGTGTGTTGATATTATTGTATGGGTACTATATATTTTTGTAGACTACGATATTATTTTCTACTTGATCTTACATGGATGCATTGTAAGGTACAAGACACTTATAACAGTTGACCAAAAAAAAAAAAACTATGTTACCAACATGTGACAAACATATGGTATTCCTATCAATAACTTTGGAAGGAAATGTGACTTTGGACCAAATTCTAATTGTTATATGGATGTGTAGGAATTCTCTAGAGAGGATGACTATAGGGCATGGTTTGATTCCTGTATAGAATTTGCCACATATATAGGATATGTAAGGTGGTTTAAGCCATCCTATATATATCCACAAATTTTAATTTTCAATCACTCAATCTCTTTAAAAATGTCTATATAGATGTGATTAATAAAATTGAAAGGACAACCAACTCAGTATAATTTAGTATGAAATTTTTATTTTTATTTTGTAAAGATAATTTGGTATGCACTTTACACATGTGCTTACCTAACCCTTTCTATTTTGCTCTCTCTATAATTTAAATTATTTTCATATTTAGGAATTGAGGCTGAGTGCACAGTTAAGTTTCTCACAAATCCATTTTTATGGAGATCAATCTTCAATAAAATGTCCCCATACCAACAATGCAAAAGTGGCTGGGTTAAGATTAGAAAGTTAATTTCATCGGTTCTTATTTGAGAATAATATACTAATGATTTTTAATTTAGTTGATATTTTATAGGAATAATTTTTAAATAATTATTTAAAATATAAATAATTTTAATTATAAAAATAAATTGTGAAATGATCAAACATAATAAAAGAAAAAGTGAATAGAAAAAATAAATAGTAATTAAAAGCAAGTGAGGTTCGATCAATACATGGGCACTCAAGATCATCAATCTGAGTGGTTGTGGCTGTAAATGGATATATTACCTTTTAAGATTCTTGCAAAAGCAGGAACGTAGAGCAATAATTGGTGGAAATTAGAGCAAAGACGCAATGCAATGATTGTAGGCTTTGTAGCAATGACAGTCTAATTGTAGGCTTTGTAGCTATAACAGTCTATGTTATAGACTAAAACCGGAGAGGGGCTTCATGGGGCATGCCCCAATGGGGCAGCTCTCACAAAGAGGTGGGCCTTACAATACATGGGGCCTACCTCTATGTGAGCCCATAGAAGTCTCACGCCTAAAACCATGAGTTTTCTGCACTGTTCATACTGCAGCTTTTCCTTTTTTGTCCCCTTTTTCATGGTGTGATTATTGTTTTGTTCCTTGGGGTTTTATTTTTGCTTTTAGGCTTTCAGTTTTATGCTTTTGGAATTCAGTTTTCTCATCTGCTATCTTTCTGTCTCCTCACTCTCTTTCTTTTCTAAGCTCTCTCTTTCTCGTACGCGCACAACACCACCGAGCATAACCTTCTCTCGCTCTCTCATCTCAAATAGTCTCTCACTCGATCTCTCTCTCTCTCTCACTCCCTCATCTCAAACAAGAGGAAGAGAGAGGTGAAGGAAGTCTACAACAGGAAAGAGAAAAAGAAGGAGAAATTTGGAAAAGAGGAAGACTTGAGGAGAGAGAGGCACGGGACAAAACAAAAAAGAAGGAAAGAAAAGTTAAAAAAAAAAAACAAAAGAGAGAGGCAACCGCACAGGAAAAAAGGAAGAAAGGAAAACAAAAAAAAGACAAAGACTTGGGGACATAAAGAAGGGAAAAAAAATAAAAGTGTTTAGTTTTTCGGGTTAATTGGGGTTTGAGCCTTTCGGCAATCAGAAAGAAAAAAAAAATAGTTTGAAATTTCGTTTTAGGTTTGGTTTGGCCATTTGGTTTTGTTCCTTTTTCAGTTTGGAGTGTTAGGTCATAAAGTGTAAACTTAATTAATTAGCTAGTACTGAACGTGACAAGAGCCAATCGTGTTCGGATGATTTATTAGGGAAGGCACAATATCATTGATTTTCTTGTCATGCAACACGTACCTAGCTGCCCTTGGCCCAAAAAAAAAACACGTACCTAGCTGCCATATATTAATGCTTCAATTTCGGCTGAAGCTGTTAATTAATTCAAGATTTAAACGTCACAAAAATATATATATACCAATATGTAAACCCCAATTGTAATGAATCTAAACCCTTATCACCTTAAATAGTGCACAGTGAAATATACCATGAGTAATACTACGCAATTTTTAAAATTTGTCCTTAAGCTTAACTTTGGGTCAGCTAGTTTTGGACTTAACAATTTTTGCTTTGGCCTGCAAATTCTAGTACCCTGGTTTTTTTTTTTTCCAATCTAAATTGTTTATTATAAATTGGGAATAAAATACTTTTGGTCTTTTTATTTTACCCTAAAAACATATTCGGTTCTTATGATTTCAAAACTTCGCATTTGATTCTTGTGTTTTATTATTTGCTTATGACATTTTATAACTAAAATGAATATTTTGTTTCAAACTAAAACAAATGATTTGTATAAACTTGCGGATTTTACTTCAAAACAACAAATAATTATGTATATAACTTTTAATTTAATTTTCAAGCAAATATTCAAAGTTTAAATATGTTAAAATTATCTTTATATTGCAAATAACATAAAATAAATTATCAAATTTGCTTATGAGATAAAACCAAGGAGTTAAATTTCGGTTTTGTGGAAATTTTCGATGGAAATTTCGGGAAATTTTAAATTTCGACAGAAATTAAACGGAAATGACGGAAATTACTAGTAAAATACGGAAATTTTGAATGAAACTTTACCATATGTTTATTTAACATATTATCTACTACTTTGATAAAAAACATTGAAGAAACTAAATTATATAATGGGTTTCATATGATATAAGATGTATATAATGCGCGCTGAAGACAAATACTGTACAAAAAATGGTTCACTAATTAATAATTACATATGTGTTATTGAATAAATGCCTTAGTTTTATTTATACTATAATTTTGAATCATAAATTAAACATAAATAATCATATAATAACTTGATTTGAATTTTATTAAGAATGTTAATTTATTGGTTATGGACTGAAAAAGCTTAAAGAAAAGTTGAGTTGTGAGACCTAAGAAAATGTTGTTAAATTGATTTGGAGACAATAACAAGTTTTGAAGATTCATGGAATATTATTTGAGGTTATGATTTTTGTTATGTGCATTATTTAAGGTTTGGAGATTCTTGGAGTGGAGACAAAATAAATGTTTGGATATTCTTAGATATTTATTTGAGGTTATAAGGATTTTTGACGAATTAATTTAAGCAATTAAATATTTATAAAAGTTATTGAGAATTATTTAGAAATATATAAATTAAATTGAATGAGGTATGGGTAATTAAAATTTGAAGTTAAGGTGATAAAATATGGTACAAGATGAGAGGAACCCATAGGAATTATAGAAACATTTTTTGGACTCTGATCGTTGATTGGTGATTTATTTAAAGATTTGGACAAGTATACCCTTAATATAAAAGTTTGAATTTAAGAGGAAATAATTAAATTATATCTTTATAATAAAAGTTTGGATTTAAGAGGAAATAATTAAATTATGTCTTTATAAATTATGATTTTGGCATTGCTGAATAGAACTCGAACTCACGAGCATGTAGGCGAAAACGGATTGCGAATCGGAGTTACGTAGCTCAAATGACAAATATTTGAAGCATAAGGGCAAAATGGTAATTGCAGGTCAGATCAGATCTGGTGGTGGCCGAATTTCAATAATTTCGATGATTTCAGCAAAATTTCGATAATTTCGGTGATTTCGGCGAAATTTCGGCGAAAAATTAATAGGTTATTGTTAAAATTTCCATACCCCAAAAAAACGAAATTTAATACCTTGCTCTCAACTAGGAAAGAAAAAAATAATAATGCACGTAACATGTAGTTAACATTATCCTCTGGATATCTTTTGAAAGAAAGCATAGCTAGAGAAAAATTGAACTTAAAGAAGTAATAGTAATTTATAGAAATTTAACTTCATTTGAATTACTTTTAGGCAAATATCATAGCTAAATGAAAACCAAATGGAAGAAATAAAGCTAATCCCAAAGCTGCAGATACTCATTGCCTCTCTAATGTGTTGTCTCCCTGAAATCATTTAAGGAAGTCATATAAAAAGTTGATTTCAGCATGCAATTATATAAGAGTTCAATTTTCCCATTTACAACTCCTTCAAGTGTCACAACTAATGCAAATGTACACATCAAGAAAGATCACCATTAAATGTCAGCCACCATCAAATATTATCGCTTTGAACGGCAATAAAGAAACTAAAGGCAAGAAAAAATAAACAAAAACACAAGAAAAGAACCAAAGAGAAGGTAAAAAGGAGAAAAAAAAACTTTGAAAACCCAAGCAAAAAACGGAAATCATCAGTGACTATAAACACATTCCCTCCATGTTTTGCTTGAGTGCAAAAAAACAGTTCGATTAAATTGGAAAAGAGAAATTCATAAACATTACCAATGTTAGCAACCCTTGTAGGCAAAGAAAAATGTTTCTCCTTCTTATGCTATTGCATCAAGGGCCAGTCACCCATCCACCCATCAACTGAACAATAGATAAGAGGTGACTTACCATTTTTTTTTTCCTACTTGAAGGCTAAGGATAGCCCATGGTAGCTGCCAGGCCCGGCCCGGAGGCTAGGCGAACTGGGCGACCGCCTAGGGCCCAGCCTAGTCCTAGGGCCTCCTACACATACATTTGGGCTTTTACCTTTTCACAAAATAAGGCCTCTTATTATATATATTTTGGGCCTTTTACATTTTTTATAAAATTGCATCAGACTTGAAAGAAAAGAAAAAAAAAAAAATTTATGACACTAATATATGGGAGGTTGGGACTTGGGCTCGGGAAGAGTTAATAATTGGATAACAATCATGACAATAGGACCAAAGTACAGCTATCAACATCTAGGCTATAAACATCTAAAGTTATAGACTTTGCCTTTTTTTGCACGCAACTTCCTTCTTCCTTTGTATGTCTATTTTTTGTCTTTTCAACTTCCAGTTTTTCACGTTCGTTCTTCCACAATTCCTCTGTAGGTCTTCTTTTCTTCTATATTTTTTTTTTCTGTCTTTTCAGTTTTTTTTTCTTGTTCTTTCTTTTCAAAATCACAAAAATAAATCCCTTTTAATTTGTCAAGGGATCGCAAATCATTAATGTGAAAGTTATTATAGACTTATATTGTTTTCTCTTTCTTATGAATTGTAGGAGTAGTTTTTGAGTTGCTTTTGGATGGTGTGGGCGATAGAAATAATTGGGCCCGAGCCCAGAGTGGAGAAGTATAACCAGGCCCAGCTGAAGGGAAGCCAAATCACATAGTGAGGCCCAAAAGATCCACGCAAATTAAAACCCAAGGTAAAAAACGGTAAAATCTTAAAAGCATAGCCTGTTTTTGATCCCAACCTTAATGACCCATGAACTTGAGTAAAGGCGCCAACGATCAAATGCATTAAAGGACATAACGGGAAGAAAATGGCGCGAAGGTAACGGTAGGATTGTCGTTTGCTATATAAGAAAGGTTGCGACCCCATGAATGGGGACCGAAACCAAGAAAGAAAAAAAAGATATACTGTGAAACACTTAGAATTGCTTCATTCATTTTAGCATCGGAGTGTTATTGCAGGTACACCCCACGGGAGATTTCAACAATTCAAGAAGACGAAGAAGTTCGAAGCGAGCACAACGTTCGAGTGGTGGGCTCATAGTTAGCTGATTCATTGTTGATTGTTAAAACTAGGCCCAGCAAGAATTTTAGCATCAACAATTGGCGCCGTCTGTGGGAAACGAAAGAAACAATCATTCAACTATGGCCGGGATCGAAAACGTTGGAAACGGATCGCAAATGCAAGCCGAGATGATGGAGCTTCTGAAAAATTTGGCCAGCAGGGTGGAAGAAGCCAACCGTGTGGCCAACGAAGCCCTGGAAATGGCCCGACAAAAGCAGACACCTGCGAATTCAAGGCAAAAAAGAAAACAAATAGATGGGTCAAGCGACTCACGAGTCAGTGATGTGGAGGAAGGAAGGTTCAATTGAGAGCAACACGAAGAAGAGCTCGATGATCACGATCGACGAACGATGAAGAAGATTCGCGACAATGACGACCTCCGCAGGTTGTTGAATGGACATCGGACTCTCACTCCAACACAACTAGCGATCGAGGCTGCGCAGGGAATTTGCCGGTCGCCTTTCTCCGAAGAAATTATGGCTGCTAAGAGGCCAAAAAAATTCCAAACTCCAAAGTTTCAGCTCTTCGACGGAACTGGAGACCCTATGGATCATATCTACCACTACCAGCAACAGCTAGTCTTGGAAGTGGAGAATGAGCCTTTGCAGTGTAAACTCTTCTCGTCGAGTTTGACTGGCTCTGCATTAACGTGGTTTCGTCAATTGAAAACAGGGACCATCGGGAGTTTTTCCGAACTCTGCGAGGTTTTCATATCACAATATATATGCAACCAGCGAAGGAAAAAGGACATTACCACTTTGTTCAATACGAAGCAGGGGAAGAATGAAAAATTGAAAGATTATCTATCTCGCTTCATAGTCAAAATGTCATCATTGGATAATTGTCCAAGAGAGACGGTCACTGCGGCGTTCAAGGAAGGGCTGCTAGCAGGATCGAAGCTGCATGAAAACATTATCATGCACCCACCGTACGACATGAGGGAGTGCATTGCCCAAGCAGAGCCTTTCATCCGCCTCGAAGAGGATACTGCCAACCGAAGACGAGTGTCGGTAGTGCAAGAAGGCAAAACAGAGAACAGACCAACGAGCGTCGAAACAACACGAGTTAATGTCATCCCGCTTCCGCAGCAAACGAACGAGAATAAGAATGGAGAAAAAGGAAGAGGAAGGCGAAATTCCCGATTCGAAGACCCGCTGGCAAACATTAAACTCACCTGCAGCGTGTCAAAGATCTACCACGATAACAAGGTGAAGGGTATATTTCGAGAACCTTCATCGATAAAGACCAAACCAGAGTTCAGGGACAAGTCGAAGCACTGTCATTTTCATAATGATTTCGGGCACGAACTCGAAGAGTGCTTCAACCTAAGAGGACAGATTGCGGCTATGATACGGAAAGGGCAGTTAACCCAATACCAGGTAGGCCCAACTCAACCCCAGGAGAACCCTCCGAGGGAGAATAACAACGCGGCCCAGGTAGAGCCTGTCCTATACGAAATACATTCTATCCATGGAGGATCCGAGCCACCCGAAGGATCATCTGCACAGAGGCGCAGTTTAAAACGGCAGCTAGAAAAAGCTCAAAGGGTAAATCAAATCAGTTCGGCGTCGGCACAAGCAGCAGCACAAAGAGACGCGGAGGGAATCATCCAATTTTCACAAAAAGACTTGGAGAGGTTGGAGTGCCCCCACAAAGACGCACTCGTCGTCACTCTGCAAATTGGAAACTCGAGAGTGCACCGAGTTATGATCGATGGAGGGAGCAGTGCGGAGGTCATGTATTATAGCACGTTCAAACAGATGGGGCTTCGAGATGAAGATTTAAAGGAAAATAAGACCCCAATTCTGGCATTCGAAGGCAGTCAGATAATCCCAGTGGGAGAAATAACTTTGCCAGTGATCGCAGCAGGGAAGACGCTGTTCACCACCTTCGTGGTAATCAACTCTCCTTCCGCGTATAACGTGATCATGGGTAGAGATTGGATATGGAGGATGGAGGGTGAGGCATCTACTCGGTGTTTAATCATGAGATGTGTTTCTGCGGATGGAAAAGGAACCATCGACATTGTAGGTGATCAAGCTATGGCAAAGAAATGCTATCACCTTACGATGGGAATTCGATCAAGCAAAGAGGTCGCAGGGATCGAAGGAAAATAGCAATTAAAGGAGGATCCGCCAATCCAGGAAGAATCTATGGCTGAACCAATGACTATCGAGCCACTAACAGAAATAGTATTGGATCAGGAAGAGCCAGACAAAACGGTGTTGGTGGGTACCCTCCTGAAAGAAGAAGAACGAACACGTCTGATCGAAACTCTTCGGGCGAATAAAGATGTGTTCGCATGGTCGCACGTGGATATGCCGGGGATTGATCCGAGCATAGCGTGCCACAAGCTAAACGTCGATCCTAGCATGACGCCGTATCAGCAAAGGCAAAGAAGATTCGCGCCAGAAAGAAAGAAGGTAATAAGTGACGAAGTCAATCGACTCCTCGAAGTAGGATTCATAAGGGATGTCTGGTGCCCCACGTGGATTTCGAACGTGGTAGTAGTCCAAAAGAAGAACGGCAAATGGAGAGTATGCATCGACTTCACCAATTTGAACAAAGCCTGTCCAAAGGATTATTACCCGATCCCCAAGATCGATCAGATGGTAGACGCCACCGCCGGGTACGAACAACTGACTTTTCTCGACGCATATTCCGGATATAATCAAATCCCAATGGCAATCGATGATCAAGATAAGACAGCCTTCATTTCCGAACGAGGGCTATACTGTTATACAGTAATGCCTTTCGGCCTCAAGAATGCGGGATCAACCTATCAAAGATTAGTCAACCAGATGTTCAAAGATCAAATAGGGAGAACCACGGAAGTATATATCGACGACATGGTTGTAAAGAGCAAATCAAGAAAAGATCATCATGTTGACTTGAAAGAAACGTTCGAAGTCCTTCGCAGATACAAGATGCGATTAAATCCGACGAAATGTGCGTTCGGCGTTTCTTCCGGGCAATTCTTGCGATATATCGTCACCCAACGAGGGATCGAGCCCAACCCAAGCAAAGTCCAGGCTCTTCAAGAAATGGAAGAACCTCGAACAGTTCGGGAGGTGCAGGTTTTAACAGGAATGATTGCCGCACTAAGCAGATTTATTTCAAGGGCAACAGATAGGTGCAAGCCATTCTTTCATGCAATAAAAAAGGGAGGATCTTGGGGAACAGCGCAATCTGAAGCGTTGAAGAAAATCAAAGAATACATGGCTAACCCGCCCATCCTTGCAGTTCCCGAACCTGGAGAAGTCCTATTTTTGTACTTAGCAGCTTCAGAATTTGCTGTGAGCGCTGCGTTAATCATTGAACTAGATGGCCAACAGCATCCAGTGTTCTATGTAAGCAAGAGCCTCGTGGAAGCAGAGACTAGATACAACGATTCGGAGAAATGCGTCCTGGCTCTCGTCACTGCAAAAAGGAAACTTTGGCAATATTTCAAAAGGCATAAAATAGCAGTGATCACCAACCAACCCGTTCAGGGAATTCTCGCCAAACCAGACCTCTCCGGAAGAATGATGAAATGGGCCATCGAACTGGGGGCATTCGATATAGAGTTCAAATCGCAGACAGCCCGTAAAGGGCAGGCAGTGGCAGACTTCTTAGTCGAAGCACATAAACCCCTAAACGTGTTCGAAGAAGATCAGGAGGAAAATGCATGGGAACTATACGTGGATGGATCCTCGAATGCGTTAGGTGCAGGAGCAGGCATAATTCTACGAACCCCCGATGGCTTCGATTTGGAGTTTGCCTTACGGTTGGATTTCCCAGCTTCGAACAACGTGGCAGAATACGAAGCCCTCGTGAATGGTTTACGAATTGCTGAAAAAGTCAAGGCGCAAGCTCTTAAAGTCTATAGTGATTCTCAGCTCGTAATAAACCAAGTAAATGGAGAGTACGCCACCAGAGATGAAAAGATGGAGGCATACCAAAAGTTGGTAACTGAGATAACTTCTCGCTTCAGGAAAGTAACTTTCTCACAGGTGCCCAGAGAACAAAATCAGGCGGCCGATCACCTAGCATGCGAAGCCTCAACTTTGGAAGGACTTCGATCCCTTAGGATCGAACAGTTGCACACGCCCAACATTACAGAGGAACCAACCACCTTGATGATCAGTCAAGTTGGAACGAATTGGATGACGCCCCTGATAGAGTACCTTCGCTCGGGTACAGCACCAACGGATCCAGCTGAAGCGCGGAAACTAAGAATGCGAGCAGCCAGGTATGTTTTGATCGATAACGTGTTGTTTAGAAAATCTTTTTCAGGGCCGTTGTTGCGCTGCCTTGACCCAGTTCAAGCTGAATGGCTGCTCTCAACAATTCACGACGGTTCATGTGGAAACCATGCTGGAGGACGAAGCTTAGCACACAAAGCACTGACGCAAGGATACTTTTGGCCGTACATGGCAAAAGATTCAGAAGTTTATGCTCGGAAATGCGACCAGTGTCAACGCTACGCACCCATAAGCAGGCAACCAGCTGAGGATTTGAATTCAACGTGGGAACCATGGCCGTTCGCGAGGTGGGGTATGGACATTGTGGGACCATTGCCAACTGCCCCTGGAGGAAAGAGGAACGTACTCCTCGTGACGGATTATTTCACCAAATGGGTCGAGGCAGAGGCTTACGGAGCGATCGATGCTACCACTGTCGTTCGATTCGTTTGGAGAAATGTCATATGTCATTTCGGAGTGCCACGAGCCATAGTCACGGACAATGGCACACCATTCAACAACAAGAAGTTTAAAACATTTTGTGACGAAAAGGGAATTCAACTCCATTTCTCCTCTTGAAGCTACCCCCAGGCAAATGGACAGGCAGAGAAGACGAACAGGACAATCTTCGACAATATCAAAAGACGACTCGAAGGGGCCAGGGGAAAGTGGCATGACGAACTCCATCATGTTCTGTGGGCATATCGAACTACTAAACGAAGACCAACTGGAGAATCACCGTTTTCCCTAACCTTCGGAGTAGAAGCAGTAATTCCCACAGAGATAGGATTGCCAACCACAAGAACGTTATCAGCCGAAAATGAGGAATCGAACGCCATTCAACTTCGACACACTCTGGACCTTGCAGAAGAAAAGAGGATGGCAGCGTCAATTCGGTTGGCAAACTATCACAGCGTGGCAGC
>QANT01008374.1:0-22609 GCA_003254885.1 Purshia tridentata | reverse complement strand
GTTGAAACTTGGTATTTAATCCTAAATTTCTATATTTTATATTATAGTGGCATCTAATGTAATATTTGTGAATTATAGTGCCCTTTATTATATTATTATATTTAACTTTTCAACTAATACCTAATCTAAAATGTTATTAAATATTAGTATCTAAACTAAAAAATTATTAAAATTTAGTATTTAAAGTCAATTAACCTTTTAATTAATTCATATATGTACATATTGAGGTCCTTGTTTATTTTATTAATTATTTCCTTCCGTGCGTTTTTGTTGATATATGAAGTTAATGTACAACGAATAAATTCCCTCTTTTGTGGAGAGACCTAGAGCAAATATTTGACAGCATTTCTTAGTCCATTGAGATATATTCAAAGTTTTTGTGTACTAATAAAGATGGAAGTTGGTATTTTCTGACAAAGATTTATCTATGTCATTGACTGATCTTGAAAAAGTTAACAAGGTGGCTCTTCGCTACGATGGGTATTGGAGAACTAGGCTATATATATATATATATGTATTTACTGAAGAAATAAATTCGTGAAATTATCTTCCTTTGCAAGATCTGCATCTGTTTTAATGGAAAAGTAGTCCTGATCAGTACTCCTGAGGTGATGATGGTTTGTCTGGTTATTCCTCTGCTATAACATACTATTGGCCATATGTAGATAAATATCCATGTTTTTTATTGCTTGGATATATTGGATTCTTTTGTTTTCTATTGCTTGCTAAACCCAAGTGCAGGTGTCGTGTAGCAGTATAAACTCGAAGTTGAGTGTCGAATCCACAGAGAGTAGCGAAAAAGTTCACAGAATTAACTAAAGAACTGAAACAAGTGAGAAAAATTAAACGAGATTAAATGTGAAGTTGAGAAAAATAATAAAGAAACACCAAGACGTCGAAGTTCCACCTTCAACTTGCCTACGCAATTTTATTAACTTGATTCTTTTCTTTATAATTCAATTAAGGTACAACTTGAGAGTGCCTCTAATTGGAAGATTTGGCAATAATATTTTAATTCAGATGAAACACAAGAAATAAATTCTCAATATGGTTATTCTCACACAAAGCTCTTTTAATTTCACTTAGAAAGAATTTCAAGCATAATAAGTACCTATGGCTACAAACTATCAAGAAACAATTCTATTGAAATTATTTAAAGTCTAATAGTTTCCTCCTAATCATAAAAGCATGGATGATTTTACAAACAATAGGAAAAACATGATTGAACCTATGAATAATATCCAACACCCATCAATCAATCAAAGAGAAAAACTAAAACTGAAATTTAATAACCCATAACAAGAATTTGACATTGAAGCTCAAAATTGAATCAAACTAACAAAATCGCATAGTAAAATTGAAGGTTTCCCCCCTAGCCTTAGCTAGGGAGATTAGTTTCCCATAACAAAGGAGAAAAGTTCTAGAAATAAAAAGAGAGAGTTTTACACAGCAAAAGAGAGTTCGAAAATCCCCCTTCAGATATTCTTGCCTCTTCTTTAAATAGGCCATTAACCCATAAGAAACCTTGTGCAGCTAGGAGGGCTTAGCCGCTAGCAAAATCCTTATCCAGTAAGTTTGCGCCTGCATCCTCTTCTTTTCATTCTCAATTAGGAGATGCCACCTGGGCTCCACCTTTTCCTTTCAATTTATTTCCACCGCACAACCACTATGAAGACCAAGAAGTAATGAATTTGGTTGCTGAATGCTGATGACATTACTTGAGGTGGCAAGCCCAAGAAGTCTTCACTAGAATATTGAATAATCAAATTAGGCAAAAGCCCATTAACCAATACCTCTCTACATTGGGCAACTTTGAGATTAAATTATTTGTTTCTCCTTTTTCTTTTCTTCATGCCTTCCTTCCCATTGTTGCTTAGTAATTGAATTTAATTTGAACTCGCTGCATATTAATTTATGTAATGGAATGAGGAGTTAATTTCACAAAAATAATAATATTAATAATTATTTCAAATATTTTATGACAATATAAAAGCATGACTATTAAACTCCAATTATTAAACTAAAGTGCACAAAATATATGATTTAGAACAACAAATACTGCACTTTTGAGCTTTTATCACTAGCCAAAGATGAGCCGGTACTTGGGCTGTTTGTTAGGAGAGAAAATCCCAAAATGCTTCTCAATTTCATCACCACCCTTGAGATTTTCATCAAACAAGGCAAAAAGATAAGTTTCGATAGCTTTGTTAGGCCTCTTGGGAGTCCCACTCTTTACATGGTTGATCAAATTTTTGTAGTAGGTGTATAAATTATCAACAGTTGCAGCATTACCACCTTCAAAAGGCCATCCACTCTCTGATACAACGATCTCCAAATTGGGTGCACCTGATTTCTCAACGGCCGAGTAGAGAGCATCCAACAGAGCATCAAAGAGGTTCTGGTACCCAATACTACCATCTTGTACCACAACTCCTGGTGAAGTGAAAAGGGCATAGGCAAGGTCTATGTTTACAGGGTCACCAACGTAGCCAAAATAGGGGTACACATTGGCTAGAAGTGGTGCTCCATTGTTGGCTAGGAAGGTGATAATTGGGTTTATGAATGAGTTTGCAGAATCATTAAATGCCCCATTTGAAGGAGGGTATGAAACACCGAAAAGGGTTGTGTCTATTGCTGTTGATACTTTAATTTGGCCTTGTAAATTGGCTGCTGAAATTGCATTCTGAATGTTTTGTATGGCAGGCAGAAGATACTTGGCCACTGCATCCCCAGGGTGTACTTTGTTCCCCACCGCTATGTATCAGAACTTGACATCAGGCAAGTAGGCTTGTACGTTCTTCTGGACCCAATCTGTTGTAGCTGCTGCATCAGCGAGGGCTTGGAGGTTGTAGTTGAGGATGGTGACTGTGAGTTTTATGTTGGAACCTTTAAGGGCTTGATACGTTTGTTTCATTTGGTTCATATATTCTTATCCGTCCAATGCCATTGCTTCTGCTTCAGCAGGTAAATTGTTGCCGGCTCTTCCATAGCAAACACCAACAGATTGTGCAACTTGAAATAAGTATATATATATATATATATGAATCAAAATTTTGATAAGGAGCAATTCTTTCCATCAATTAATCATCATGTGTTTGGAAAAGTTTGTGCGTACAATAAATGTGAGTAAAGCCCACTAATTGTTAGCGGCACTGTAACGACCTGTACCTTTTAAGTAAATTCTAATAGGGCCCAAAGTTGACTTCTGGTTCTAGTAAGATTTTAATTTTGACCTTAGGTCTATTAGGAGGGCCTTGAACTCACGAGTTTGTTGACACGCGGCATGGGTCGTTTAGAGCTACGGTTAGAAAGTTAGGAACATGACAAGAGAGAGTAAGAGTTGACTTTTTAAATTACTTGGAACTTGGAGTTGACTTTGACATAGTTACGTAGAGCTCGACTCCATGAATTCATAGACATGAAGCATGAGTCCATCAGAGCTACGGTTTGGAAGTTACGAATGTGGGAAGCGAGTGGTAAACTTGTAATTTTGCAAAGATGGGATTTATAAATCAAAAATCCAGATTTTTCTAGACTCTTTCTCTCTCCACTCTCACGCATCACTCCTTATTTTTATCTCTTTTCTTTCTCTCTCCGGTGCTCTCTCACTTTCACTCCTCTCTTCCTCTTTGTGAGTCAAATACGACCCATTTCTCAGCTCCAAATGAGAAAACTCAAAACCAGAGAAATGTTCCTTTATGTGTCCAGTTTCTACCCTCCAAAAATCAGATTGATTCGTTGAGTATGGAAACTTCTAGAGGCTTCGTACTGTTGCTGACTCAAGCAGATCCGCCGATCTTCCTCTCTTGGTTTCGGCCTCCTTCGAGCTCCAATCTTCAAAGTTTTTGGTGGGTTTTTCTCCGGGTATGAGCTTTCTTTCCCTCTAATTTGGTTGTTCAATTTCGAGTATTTTGTAGGATTGAAACTTTGGGGATTTTGAGACCCATTTCGAGTTGGCCTTGTTTGGGTGAAATTGATGGTTGTTTTGTGTAATTGTGAGGTTAAGGATGGATTTGGAGTGATTTGGGACTTAATTGGTTGTTTGATTCGAGAATTTTGAGGGAAATTGAAAGTTGGAAATTTGGGGGCTTATGCCCATTTCGGGTGAGTTTGTATTTTGGTCATAAGGAGTGTTTCTAATGGATTTCTAGATGCTTCTTACCTCTATGGACCTTTAATTGAGGTTAAGAATTGGAAGTTGTTTGAAAAATTGATGAAATTCTGATTTGTGGACCGGGTGCCACCAGTTTGGGCGGCGAGGGCAGTGATTCCGACCACCCAGCTGTCTTTTCTTCTAATTATCACGAAATTGAGGCCTTTTGTTAGTGAGTTATTGATTTTTGGGTGCCTAGAGGTTGTTTGCATTGATAAATCTTTAATTTAGACTGAATTAGAAACCTTTTGGACACCGAAGTGGCAGCCAAACGACCCTCAGTTGAGTTTTGTGGTAATGGAAGGTATTTGGAGAGATTTAACGGGTTAAAACAATCTAGTGGTGTCAGGTTATGAGTCGAGAAGAGAAATAAGTTGGTTTATGGTTTAAATTTAGAATTGTGGAGCGAAATGTCTGAGACACGCACTTTTGTTTTTATTACCTCGAATTTAGTATTATTTTAACGAAAATCATTCCTATTTTAGGCGACACTCCCAAGACTCGAGACGATCTAGCTGGAGATCAAAGCTAGGCTCTTTTTGTGAGTGGACTTTGTTTCCTAAACTATTTTTATGAATCTAATGATTTAATTCATAGTTATATTTTGAGTTATTTGAGTCGTGATTTATCTACTTTAGAAATATCATTTGGTTCGTGTGCATGGCTTCCTGAATTCTTAAATAAGTGTTGATTTAGATTTGGACAGTAAATTAGTTACTTTGGGTTTTATCCTTTGGCTAGACATAAAGAAACTTAAAAATGTTTTCATGCTTGAGTTTGAGAATATATTGGATTTTAATGGGCTTTTGTGCCAAGGATTTATTAGTCGTGGTTTTTGAGAAATGTTAAGTATTTTATATCTTGGCAAAGAATTTCTGAAATTTATGGTTTCAAAGCACCCTGTTAGTATCCAATTCAACATATCAGTTCAGTAAGGTCTTTGGGACCCATCACGGCACACACATAGGCTTTGGGCCGTGTGCCGGGATGCCTTGCCCTTTAAGGGTGACCCTGCGTGCACGTATGGCAGTTGTTGACCCTGCATGTGTATGACAGACTCCGGCTCTGCACATGTACGGCAGGATTATTAGCCCTACATGCGTACGGCAGGTTGTGGGCCCTGCACATGTACGGCAGGATTGCTGGATATTGAATTGGGTGAGAGCATTCTTTTTATATCAGTTTACAAAGATAATTCGTGAGAATATAGATTTCAGTTCTTATTTGATATTTTGGGAGCTTGACTAGTTTTATTGATTTATTAGAGTTTTCAAAATAGATTTCAGATGCGGATTTTTATATAGAGTTTTTAGTGAATTTTATGAAAGTAATTTAAAACTGAGGGATTTTAAAGAGAGACGTGAGGTTTTACTGCCCAGTTATTTTTATTGTTGCCATAATAAATGGATTTTTTTAAAGTTAAGTTTAAACACTTGTCATCTTTGTCCACTCACTGAGTCATCTCACTAGTTTTCCCTTTACTGTTGTTTTAATTTTTTCCTCCAGGTTGTAGCGGTGGAATGGTCGAGCCAACACGTCGAGGCGACTAGTTAAACTTTGTAACTTGTAGGTACTTAGTTAGCTTTATAATTTATTTCTTTGGGGTTAGTCTTGTAGCGCAACTCTAATAACCTCGTTGGACACTAAGTCAGTTAGTTTGAATTTGTTTGGGTCAGAGACCCCTTTTGTTGTGGTAGAGGAGCTGTTGTTTAGAAGTGCTTTTGCAGGTTTTACTGGAGAAAGGGTTAGTCTAATTTTAGGGGAGATTTTGCCGAATTTACGGTAGGATTTTCCTTGATATTGGATTCTTGCAGGATCACTCCGAGTTTCAGGATGGAATTCGGGAAGGGTCCTGTCAGGCACAAAATGGGGTGGCAAGGAGACATATAATCCCTACCTAGGAGGCTATCAAATTTGGGGGCTCTCAATATTTAGGAGTCCAAAATAGTTGTCTCACTTGATTATGCACAAAACCTCTGTTTTGTCTTAAAACGAAGCTAGATATAATAACTTTGTGAGAAATGCTATCCACTTTCTCCATTCACTCTCTCTATCAAACTTCTCTTTTATTATTCTCATTTTATATTGTATTTTCATGATCGGAACCATTCAACATTTAGATAATTATTTAAAGATTATCTCTGTAAAAAATCAACTAATTCGAAATCTTTTAATCATGTAATTGTTATAAATTAATAAACGATGAATTAAATTGTTACTAAAATCGTCTATTTATTTAATCACAGTTACATAACCAAACAATTTCATTGGTTGATTTTTCATAAAGATGATTTTTATAGTTAGATTTAAAAAATGAATACTTCCAATCGTGAATTTACATTCTGAAATGAAAGTAATAAAGGAAAAGCTGGATAGCACTCCCTTTTATTAATTGCACTAATATATCTACCAAATAAATGATCTAAATTTACAATCTAACAACATATAAATATATATATATATATATAACATATTTTCGCAATTATATTCTCCAAGCCATAAAAAGAAAATATATATCAAAATCATAATCTATAGTTTAATTATGGCATAGAAATGTGGAGACAGAATGAAAGAGGACCTGTTATTTGCAGGGCAGGCACCAAGAGTACAAGTAGCAGCAATATGGAAGCCATAGAGGTTTTTGTAAGTGATGTGTAGGAAAAGTCCATGTAGAAAACTAATTAAGAAAGTCTCTCAATAAATGTGACTACACTAATACACCCCTTACACCATATTCATATATATAGGCAGAGGTATTGAATATATGCAGACAAGGTTGGTCCATTGCCAATTTCCAATTACACCCATTATCCCGTCAATCACTCCATGGACTAATAATATTAATGGACAATAAATATGGGCTGCCTTTGTTGCATCAAAATCTGATACCCAAGACACCTATAAAATTAGGACATGTGTCCTTTGCATGCTACAAGTCCAAATCCTTTACAAATATTTTTAAACGTTTTAAACTTGTATTTGCTTATTTTTCTATTTTCAATTTTAAATACTAAACTTGAAATCCAAAATGTCTAATCCTTAAATTTCAAAATGAAGTTTTTCTTCTCAATATAAACACAAAAGTAGTGCTAATGAGATGGAAGATGGGCAAGAAAAATTATTAAATATAACAGATATACAGTCATGTAGTGTAATCAATCTAATATATAAAAGTATTATTGGACGAGATTTATATTTGTAGGATATATTATTAATAATGTTCATTCATATAATAACACATAGATTGATTATACTACGTAATAATGTATCAGTTATCCAAAATAATTTGTTTCTTATATTCTATTTGGCATGCTAGAGTACTCATTGTCTACAATGCCAATTTGCTTGCTGAAAAGTAGATGGGTTCATATGCATACAATTTAGTAAGCTTAGACTTAAGCAGGTGGTCCAGAACTAGAGGGTTACTACTTGATATCCATGTATATGAAAAGTCTAGGATTGTAATTTGTAAACCAACAAATGGGCCAAGTTTGGAATTGGTCCAGATCAATAATTAGTCAATTGAATAAGACGACCCGTTTCTCCCTTTTAATATATCTTCAATTCCCACACAAAGTCATGTAGACATGTATGTATTTATCTTCAAGTGCTCACAATTAGTGGACTAAGATTTTGGCCTCTGGCCTAATTACATGCAGGAGGCTGCTACTGCTAGACTTGTTAAATAAGTTTGAACCCTTATTTTGAAAAACAGTCATTTGAAAGTGATCTTATTCTAGATGGCTCAATTTAGAAATGCAACTTTCTTTATTATTAATTTTTATTCATTTGATCTTAGCCATAATCTTTCATGGTACCGTATGATTTGAGGCATTTCAAATCGGTTCATATGGTTTCATTTCACATTTGGATTGACTAAAGTTTTATTTGACACTATTTTTGTACGGCTTAAAAACACTTTTAGTTCATCAAAAGCGCTTTTACTTGCGTTTAGCAAAAAACAGTTAAACGTAATTTTATTAAATTTGTTAAGTACTTTTTTAATAAAGGCATGATTTTTATTTACATAATACATATATGAGTACAATGTTAATAATCCAAATAAAATTACTCATAATTATAATTCATTTAATCGACTAAACTCTTTTATTAATTGACTAATCATTACTTGTATACGATGGTGATTAGTGAGACTATAAAAATAAACAATGGAATAAAAAATCAGAGCAAGATGAGACTTTTTTTTTTTTGTGTGGCCAAAACAAAAGTTTAGTCCTAAATTAGATCATTATTTCACTTTTACTCTTATGTTTTTTGTTTTTGTTTTTTTTTTCTCATTATTTCATTATAAGGGTAATTAGTGTTCAAAACATTTAATTTTTCATTATATTTCTTAGTTTTGATATAAGTGTGATCTTTAATTTGCATATTGTTAATTTAGAATTTGTTTTCCCCACATAATTAGGTTTATTGTTTCATTTATTGTTTTTGTAGTTTAGAGTAGTGATAGATTCACACTTTACAATTCACAATCATTTTATTTCAATTAAATCTTTTGGATTACTTTCGTTTTAATTGCACTTTACTTTTTTCTACATCTATTTGTTTATTGCACTTTTTAATTTATTTTTATTTTCATTAATTTCGCACCCATCATTTATACATCCATAATCACTTACCTAATCACTTTTATCCCATTACGACCTCTTAAAAGTTCTTGCAACAAGGCAGTGAGAACCTAAGGCTGTGATGTCGTTCCTTCCTTGGTCACAATTGCTTGGTTCAAAGTTAGATTCAGTGCAAAATTCATAATTGTACGCTCGGCCTACGGCTGCGTATTGCACACCCAATGCAGACAGGAAGGACATAGTTTCCTTGATCTACGGCCTAGTCAAGACGTGGCTATAGAGATTTTGGGTCAAATAGATTTGTCGTGTCATTTCGTGTTCGTGTTAAATACTAGTGAAATATCACACTAGGGCTGACCTTAATTTGCCAACCAAAATGAGTAGTTAGGTACCAACTGGGCTAAGGACAGTCAGGTTCGTTGTTAAGATATTAGAGGCTCTATGCAAAATTTTAACAATGGCTCCTTAAATAGTTTCACATGAAAATTATAAATTCTAAAAAAATTCATATTCATCCCATAAAGTAAATATGATCACTAAAATGGATCATAATTTGCAAAATCATCATCCATTTACAAAATAATAATGAAGAAAGATGAAAAGACATATCGAAATCATTAACTAATAGCATACAATCAAGTCAAGCTTAAAATACCGTTAAAATTATTGATATAGATTGAAAAGGTGGAGATTGAATTTGGAGAAGCTAAGCTGCTATAAGAGTATCAGGTCGAGACAGCTTACAGGGTATGCGACCTTCCTTTTCTTTTGTTAAGGTTTTTTTTTTTTTTTATTGTTAATTATGTTAATATACTTGGGTTGCTAGTTCCTAGTGAATATCTCTAAGTGGCTTTATATAAGTTGAGAGAAAATTTAGGTTAACTGTAAATAAATTTGTACTTATACAATTGGGTCATTTTGTATATATATATATATATATAGACCCCTTCTAATGTGAGATCCCATATATAATTTTATTTGTGGGATTTCTTATAGAGCCCACTCCATATAGTATTTCAACGATCCAAACCGTCTAATCTTTAGGTCTTTATTTAAAGATTATCTGTGCAAAAAAATAGCCAAATCAGAAATCATTTGCCTATTTAACTTTGATCAAACAAATAGACGAATCAAATAGCTTTTATGAAACCGTCTATTTGTTGGATCAAATTTAGATGGGTAAATGGTTTCCAATTTGACTAATTTTTTGCAATAATGATCTATGAATATAGACATAAAAAATAGACGGTTCAGATTGTTGAAAAATTACATGGAGTGGGCCCATCCGACTTATCCCATAGTTAACCTTAAATGTGGAATCTCACACTGGAAGGTGCCTGTATATATATATGCTCCTTCTAGTGTAGGATCTTATATTTAAGCTTATTTATGAGATGAGACGAATAACCGCACTCCAGGTAGTTTTTCAACAATATGAACCTTCTATTTTTTAGGCCTCTACTCATAGATCACCACTGCAAAAATTAAACAAACCAAAAATTATTTGTCTATCTAACTTTGATCAAATAAATAAACGGTAAATATTTGGTTGGTTTATTTGTTAAATTAAAGTTAAATAGACAAATAATTTTCGATTTAACTAATTTTTTACAAGAATGATCTTTGAATAGAGACTTCAAGAATAGATAGTTCGGATCGTTGAAATATTATATGGAATGAGCCCTATAAAGATCCACAAATAAAATTATTTATAGAATCGCACATAATCCCCCTTGTGGGGCCCATACGAGTCATTTTGTATCGATCCGAACCGTTCATTTTTTACATCTTCATTGATTGATCTTCCTTGTAAAAAATTAGTCAAATCGGAAACCATTTGCCTATTTAACTTTGATCAAACAAATAGACAGACTAAATATTTTTGAAGAAACCGTCTATTTTTTTGATTAAAGTTAAATAGGCAAATGGTTTCCGATTTGACTAATTTTTTGCAAAGATGATCAATCAATTAAGATGCAAAAAATGAACAATTCGGATCGATACAAAACGACTTGTGTGGGCCCCACAAGAGGAATCCCACAAACTTCTAATTTGTGGGAATCCCACAATGAAGCCTATATATATATATCTTTTACATAATGGTTGAGCCATCATGAAACAACTTGGCCATTCAATCTTTGTAAGTGAAATTCCCCTTCAAGGAAAGAGAATATAACTAATAATATAATATTATTGTTTTTTTTTTTTTATATCATATCTTACATAGGTTGAAAAATAAATAAATAATAAGGCTAATTCCTTCTGTATTGTAGCTTATATTATAACATCAATGCATATAATACCAACTTTGACGAAATTCACATCATCTTACTAACATTATTGCTAACATTATAATCATCGCACGATGATCCAATTAGTTGAAAAATATCAAAGAATATCTCATAGTATCATATATATGATAATGAAACTGATGCTTATATATAAAGCGATGCTGAGTTGTACGGTTGTACCTTCTAGATTTAGATTTTATATCAAAAAGATAATTTAACAATATTAAAAAAAAGAAAAAAGTATGAATTTCATTTTCACAAATGGGTGCATAAATTTTGCAATAACGCTATTACATTTTTATATTATTATTTTATACTATCGTGTATGGTAATTTATATGGTATTTAAATATTGAATACTAAAAAAAATTAAAACTTTAAAAATAAAAAAATTATATCTTATACAATAATAATACATAAAATTGTATAAAAAATAAAATTTAAAAATATAATAAAAATATTGTAAATTTTGAAAAGATATATATGCTATGCGACTACATGAGGTTGTGGAAATGAATTTCAACACTTGTAGGGATAATGGATCTTTTATTTTAATTGACTCATTATTTAATATTATTGATCCATCCGTACCAATCCCTCAAGCTTAAATATATATAATAGTGCACTTAAACATTAAGCCCCAGCAAATCTGGACCGTTTGCTTCAGTTGAAGCCTAGTGAATTTGACGGAGTATGAACCCAATGACTTTTCAGTCAGTTATTAATTGTCATTATTGGAGTGATTGACGGGTAATGGATAATTGTCGTTATTAATTGTGCATATAATATAATTCTAAACTCAAATAGGATAACTAATGACTCATAGATGACAATTAATTATAAAATGTATGAGAGATAGTATTGAGTTCAAAATTTATGTATAACAGTAAATTATGTATTTCTTAGCTTTTTCGTATTTCTAAGCGACACCTATGATTTATTGCCTATATATGTCAATGTCGTAGAACCAAGGCCGGCTAGGAGGGCAGGCGGGCTGGGTGATGGCCTAGGGCCCTTTCAAATATAGGGCCTCATTTTGTATTCTTGTTTAGAATACAAAATCCTATATTGTATTCTTGTATTCTTGATTATGTCATTGTGTGAACTCAATCTTCACTCGTATTCTTGTTTTAATCCCATATTGGGCTTCTCCTCCTTTAAATAAATGGGCATCGCTTTTTAAAATAAAGCAACCTAATTTTTTTGTTATAAATGAGTCTTTTTTTAATTTTAAATAAGGCTTATTATAACAAAGTAACACTTTTAACATTTTTTTCATTAGTTTTTCTCTCTCACTCTCTTCTCTCTTTTCATGTCTTCTCTGTCTTTTCTCTTTTTCGCTCTTGCTTTTTTTTTTGGGTTCATTAGTTTTTATTTAATAGAAAATTTGTATAGATATTAATAAAAAATTGTTTTGGTGGTATGTAACACTCCGTACCTTCCAAAGTTGTTTTGAAAAGCTTTTTAAAGGTTTTCTGGATTTTATTGGAAAAGTAAAACGTTTTGGGGCGTTTTTCAAATTTTAAGTTGATTTTAAACTTGGGGGCAAAAAGTTGACTTTTAGTTCGGGCCTTAGGTTCGTTGGAAAGGTCTCGTTCTCACGAGTTCATAGACACGTAGCACGCGTTAAACGGAGCTACGGTTTGGAAGTTACGGACGTGTGAAGGGAGGGGCAAACTTGTAATTTTGAAAAGTTGGTTTTTAGAAAGGGGCAATTCAGTTTCACCCTCACTTTCTCTCTTCTCCCTCTCCCACAAGCTTCTCTCTATCTCGCGAGTGCCCTCTCCAGCCGCGCCTTTCGCCGGTGCGTGGGGGCGCATTCGGCGGCAGCTGAGGTCGGACCTTAGCTCGCCGTGCTCGCCTCTCTCCCCTCCTCCTTCCCGTGGTGGCGCCTCCCCGTGAAACAGCCCGAAAAGAGAAGAATTAGATCGTGCACAGTCGGCGTCATGGCGGCGATCTCGATGATTCCGGCGACGACGCGACCTCCCACCTTCCCAGACCTCTTCGTCTCGTCGAGCCCAGCGTGTTGGTGTGCTCCGATCGTCAGTTGGACCGCCGTGGACGGCGGATTGACGTTGAGCGGGCCGGTAGCTTTCCGGCCAGTTTTCCTCCTTTTCCGGCCACTTTTGGCCGTCGACTCAGGTTTGAGTTTTGGTCCCCTCCACGTACTCTACGTGCCTGTGTAGTTCGTTTTAGCTAAACGTGAGTTTCAGTTTTGTGCAGTTGACCGCCATTGACCACCCGTTGACCGCCGTGGGTCTTGCTGTGTGTGGTGGCGTCAGCGACACATTCCTTGGTTTTTGGCCTTGGGCCAACCACCCGAACCTGTGGGTGAGTTTGGGTGAGCTTCTTGACTTTCCGTGTGTTTTCCGAGGGTCGGGTAGCCACCGTGTGTGGTGGTTCCCGCCCGTTTTTGTGATTGTTAGCTTGGTTGTGAACTCTGGTTTGTTTCTTGGGTTGTCTGGTCTTAACAAGTACTCGGCACGGGAAATTGTATTTCCAATGCCGTTGTGCTACCGGATTTTGGAATCCGAGCAAAGGAGCCACGAAGGGCAGTTTGGTCTTTTCGCGTGGTCACGGCGAGTGAATTAGGTTCAGTTATTTGGTTAATTTGTGTGCTACCTTGTTGTTACTTGTGTGCTTGGTTGTCAGTTAGTTGGGTACGGATTGGGATGGGAGATCCTGAAGGGTTTGAGGTTATTTTGGGAATTTGAGGATTAGTTGGATTTTAAGTAAGGATCAGTGGCTATTGTTGAGGATTAATGAGTCCAGGTGGAGACTTTTGATTAGGATTGGAAATTTCCGAGGGTTTAAGGTTATTGCTTTTCAAGGTGATTTAGTGTGGATTTTGGTTTTGGAAACTGATTTTGAGAACTTATTTTATTCTTGGTTAAAGTTAAAGGTTTGAATTTACTTATCAATTTTTGGTAACGTTTGGTTATTTAAGAAGGGATTTAATTTTAAGTTCAAGTTTTGGTTAATTTTCTCGTCATATCAAAAAGGTTTTGAACCTGGTTTTTGGTGATTTGAAATGAAAATATTCTTTTCGGATTGGTACTGTTTTAAAAGCACCCAATTGGTATTCGTTCAGCTTCTCAGATTGCATAAGGTCTTTGGGACCCATCACGGCACACACATAGGCTTTGGGCGGTGTGTTGGGATGCCTAGCCCTTTAGGGGTGGCCCTGCGTGCATGTATGGTAGGTATATTGGCTCTGCATGTGTATGACAGACCCTGGCTCTGCACATGTACGGCAGGATTATTGGCCCTGCATGCGTATGGCAGGTTGTGAGCCCTGCGCATGTACGGCAGGCTATTGACCCTGCATGCGTACGGCAGGTCGTGGGCCCTGCGTATGTACTGCAGGTTAGCTGGATGTGGATTGGGTGACAGTTTTCTTATCTTGTCAGTTTACAGATTGATTTTTTGGTTATTAAATTACAGTTCTTGTTTAATAATTTGAGACTTTGATCAGATTTATTGATTTCTAAGAATTTTTAAAAACGGATTTGAATTTGGAAACTATTTTTTTTTCCTTTCATGAATTTTATGAAATGCTTTAAAACTGGGGAATCTCAAAGCATGACAGTGAGGTGTTGAGAATTGTTGAACTTAAAGGATTAGGCGAGAATCGGTTACCGTGGTTTGAGTAATAGAGGTTATTTGAGGTCAAGGGTTTAAATGAGGGTTGATTCTAAGTTATTGGGAAAGTTAGTTGGTTTCTAAGTTTTGAGCTTGAGGTGTAACTTAAGGAATCTATTTGAGGATAGTGGAAGATTCAGTTGAGGTTGAGAATCTGTGAAGTTAGGAATTCTTTATCTTTGGTGCTAAGGGTTTAATTCCGTTAATTGAGGATATTTAAGTATTATGAGCTTTAGTAGATTTGTTTGGTTTAGAGGATTTTGCGACCAAGTTGAGGATCAGTGTTTTACCAGAGGGGGAAATCGTTGGTAGCAGTTAGTGGAGGATTGATTGGTAATTGGGTGAATTTACAATTTGAGGTTTAAGTTGGATTGTGATTTGATTATTTTACTGATTTATTAATTTGAGGTTTCCGGTTAGTTTTCACTCATACGAGCTCTAGTGAGCTTACCGGGTTTGTGTGTAAACCCGGTGCACCTGTGGTTGGGTGCAGGGTTTATTTTGCAGGTTAAGCAGGCTGAAGAGGCAATGGAGAAAAGACGAGGTAGTGAGACCAGCAGCATTTCAGAATTTGGTTTTACAGTTTGATTTTCATGTAAAAGGTTTTACAGCTTGGTTTTTATAAACGTGCTTTTGTAACTTATAGTTGTTTCAGTAAATTATTTTATATTCATGGCTCACAGTTTCAGAAAAGGGCCCACAGTTTCAGGAAACAGTTTGCAATTTACAGTTGTTTTTCATGTGCCCGAGGGTCGGGGCGTGACATGGTAAATATTTGTTCAACAATTTTTATTTTTTATTTTTCCTGGGGCCTCCTAGTTTGTTGGACCGGCCTTGCGTAGGACTTCCAAAGAGTTGGTTAGTTATTTTCTCTTCTTCATAGCTTTTTCCTATACATCGTTTAAAAACCTTTATGGCTTCAATGTTGCTGCTACTACTTGTAATGTTGATGCCTGCTCCCCAAATAATTGGTCTCTCTTTCTATCCCTATATTGATATGCTATAAACCAATGTTTTCATATGCAAAAGTGTAAGACGTTGTCGAGTGAGGCGTAGGTATTGATGTGTGAGGGTCTAAGACTTTTATGCATCAAAATATTATAAAAAGTATAATGTAGCTAAAAAATAGCATTGATTATCGTACATACATAATAATCTTTCATAAAACATATCCAATCCAAAGACCATCAAAATTTTATAGAAATCCAAACAAGCATATTCATCATCTAACAAGATCATTCACAAAATATGGGAAAAGCAAACCCAAATAATGAAACTACTTCATTAATCCTACTCTTCATCACCAACATTATTCAAACTAATATCACTATCATCATTATGTAAGGAGTCAATATGGGAAGGGAGAAATGCACGATCACATTGAAAAGGAGCTTCTACTTTTATCTCATCCCCGTCATCAACAAGCATCCTTTTTGGGGCCTTGCATTATTAGACAACAAAATCAAATGTCCATTATCACTTCTGTCCCCAAAGTCATCCAATATTTAAAAACAACAAAATCAAAGGTCTATTATCAATTCTCTGCCCAAAATCTAAAAACACTACTAGCAACCCAACTCAAATTAGCAACTCGTTTGTGCAAGGAAATATTATATGAACCTAGGTTAATAAAATTCCAACCCAAAATGACATAGAACTCAGCCAAATCCAAATTTCCAAGCTGAAAAAAGAAGATAAGAAAAAGAAACACATTGAATATTTGCCCCCAAGATGAGGTAAGAATTAATGGGTTTTTGCTAATTAGTATAATCCAAGGGGTTCTTTTTTTCTTTTTTTTCTTTTTTTTCGCACTTTGATGGAGAGAATAGAGAGAAATTGCAAAGTAAAGGGCTTTTTGAATGGGAAAAAAAAGTTGTTTTATGTTATTTAAATTACCAGCCCAAAAGATGTGGTTTGGGCCTGATAATGTTAATAAATAAATAAATAAATAAAAACCCCAAAACACAGCCACTTCTAATGTTTTACGCTAGGAAGAAAGGTGATCGCCTTTCACCCCGATGCTGTTTCACTCCACCTCGTCTCAAATTTCACCTAGCGCGAGTTTTTGAAAACACTACTATAAACCATACATAATGACTTTAATATCTAACTTTTCTGGCTTAGATAATAATCAAATTGTCATCTAGCTAACTTGCTTAGACTGATGTGAGGATCTAAGCGATGAAGGATTTAAAACGAAAAATTTGAATTGAGTTTTTCGTGAAAATTTAAGGGTGATGCTAGTCGGACCCAATATTTTTATGAGTAGTCCTAACAATTTAATGAAATGTAAATTGACTTTTAAGGACAAAAATTTAATTTAAATTATACCTAACACCATAAATATCCCCAACAACTCTTTATAACCAACACACCTCTCCTTTTTAACAAAACCCTAAACCTCACTGCACTAACATTTTCTATATTAAGACAAACAAGAATAATATTGATGAATAGATGTTCAAGTTGTGATTTGGGAGTCTTCAAACAAAGTATTATAATCATTCCTTCATGAAAGCAAACAATTTTTGGATATGGAGCTAGGGGTGGGCACGTTGTGGTTTGGTGCAATGTGTGTGTGAAACCATGCACTGCGCCATAAATATAAGAACGGTTTGATTCGGTGCATCGCACCATAAAAATGAGAAGAAAACTAAACCAAACCAAACCTTATACGCTTACGATTTGGTTCGAGTGTTACATAGTAATACAAAGTCCAAAATCCAAATCCAAATATTTTTAATAGTGTTTGATAGTTTCCACACTTTCCAAATTCCAATCCAACCAAAATTAAAAATAAAATAATAAAAATCCTCAAATCACACAAAGTTCACAAATTTAAACAATAATAATAGTCGACAGGAAATTAAACCAAAACTAATTAACCAAAACTTAATCATCTAGCCACCATAAGCCACCAAAAGCCATCAACTAGCCACCAACCGAACCAGTTCAGCCATGTAATATTCTAATATGTTATGTAATTAATTTTTTATATACATATTTGTCATATTAATTCTAGAATATAGATTACTAAGATTAGTAATTTTGTTTAGGCTATACCCTATAGTTTAAACTTTAAATGGCAAACACTTTATATTTCTAATTTCCTAAACTATATACATTATAACTTATATGAATATGATACCTTATATTTTATTATCTGAATATATATATATATATGTTTAAAGGTTATACTTTATAGTTTAATACATTATACAAATATATTTTATATAATATGAGAGTTGTTTTTTTGTTTACTTTATAATAGAAAATTAAAAATTTAAATTTAAATTTTTAAACATTTTTTTTGTTCACTTTTTAATTTAAAATCATATATCAATCATAAATATATTTGTAAAATTATAATTTTATATATATACACTTACGGTCTGGTTTGGTTCGACTTGGTTTTATTAGGCGCAAAACCAACACCTACACCTATAAAGGACGATTTGGTTCGATTCTTATAACGGTGTTTGACCAAAATAGTCAACACAGTTTTTTACCCTTCTTTTAAGGCCGGTTTGGTTCGGTCCCTTGGTTTTACACCACTACCATATGGAGCAGATCAAAAATATAAATTGTAAATATATTTGTAAAATTATAATTTTATATATATACACTTACGGTCCCGTTTGGTTCGACTTGGTTTTATTAGGCGCAAAACCAACAAATACACCTATAAAGGACGGTTTGGTTCGATTCTTGTAACGGTGTTTGACCAAAATAGTCAACACGATTTTTTACCCTTCTTTTAAGGCCGGTTTGGTTCGGTCCCCTAGTTTTACACCACTACCATATGGAGCAGATCAAAAAGAAGCTTTTTCTGGTTTTCCCTACATGATTGACTAGATGTTTGTGCCTATGAAGGTTGCACAAGGGGTAATAAGATGCCACTTAGAATTTGGTCTATTGTGTTTGAGCTAGTGTATTGTACTACCTTTGTATTGCACGTTTATTATAATGGATTACCTGGTCAGTGGATTGACCCCCAGTTTTTAACCATTGATGGTTTTTTTGGGTGAACAACTTATGTGCATCTAATCTCAGTTTTGTGCTTGAATGATTACTTCTTCACTTAACCTCTAAACACAAATCTTATATTGTTTCACCTTGAGCACATATTTATAATTGTTGTTGAAAGAATTGCTCAAATAGATTGTAGATCACATACCACTATAGTTGTGGATAACACTAGGGATGCCTAATATGATGGATTCTTTGAGTGCACAGGTTGTCATGTTATTACTAAATATTTGATAACTTTGTTTTGAATTGTTGAAATGACTAGGTGTGCTCTTCTTTTGTCTATTGTGCAATTGTTAGTTTATTTGATTGGTCCAGAGTCATCAAGTAATCGAAAATTTGGGTCCGATTAGTGATTAAGGTTTTAATCATAGTGTTAAGATAATTAGATCACTTTTTACCAATTCTCAAACTCCACTTTTACTCTCGGCCATTTTCAAACTTATCTGATAAACATAGACAAGTCTACTTTATTCTCTATGGAAAAACAATAGGGACACTTTGCTCAAAGAACTCAACAAAGAGTCTGCCCGAAACTACAAGATGAATGGTTCGAGTGGGTTCATCGAATGAGGCCGAAGTTTGGTGATGTATGGCGTCACCTGGGAATCTACGTTGCCATACTGCTAAGCACTGTTAAGGTACCGATGGACCAACCATTGATGGCCACTGCTTTGGATTTCTAGTCTGGGATGACCAATACTCTTAACCTCTAGTTAGGCGCCCTAACTTCGACCGTTTTGGACATGGCCACTATGTTCATCTTACCAAACTTTGGATCAACCATTACTCTCCTTATGGAAGAATTGGACAATCCTAATGAGATAGAAAGCATCAATAATAAGTTGAAGGTTGAGCGGAGAACCGAATTCAAAAAGGTAGAAAAGAACGCTGGGAACTTCGGCACATTCTACTAAAAGTATTGGCCGAAAGCTCCTGTGGACTTTTCAACAGTCGTCGCCTCAATTACTAATGAGGAACACGCTGCATTTCTCACCTTCTGGGTTTGCAAATACTTGGTTTGCCCAAAAAGAGCTAAACTGAACCGAGAGTACACACTAATCAACGATATGCTTGCCTCTTGCAAACGTCTTGCCCACGGTCCTTGGGTGCTAGCCAATCTTTACCGGCGGCTGTGTAAGGCTGTAACCTAGAAAATGCAGCTAGAGAGTAGCCCTTTGTGGATGTTTCAGCTCTCTCTATAAGTCTACTTTCCCGACTAAGATCTGCCCTTTGCTCCATGAACAATGACGAAATTATTGGCTCCCAAGTTGTGAAATACCCTCCGGCTGCCCATACTACCTCCTTCATTTTCGACTATCTTTTCAGCTGTAATGAGGAAAACATGCGGGGCACATGGTAAACAAGCTTACACCGCTGTAACTCGAACTACTTAGCCGTAAGCTCAATTGCTCTTTTGGCTGATTACTTCGAACTTGACCAACTTCAAGATGTTTAGGGAAGCTTCCTAGACCAAAGAGACCTAATCTTCGGCAATGCTGACTTCAACACAAAAGGAGGTGTCGAAATATACAACCCCAACTTTTGTGCCAGACAATTAGACCACATGTAGAAGGTGCCAACTCCATTCTTTCCTTCACTCAACAAGTGCTCTTTCTTGACGGTTGACCTTGGAAAGAAAACTTCCAAAATAGTTTTTAAAGACAAACCTTGCTGGAGCAAACGCACTTGCTTGTCTTGTTCACCTTATCATCTTTTCGGCCATCTCTAAGAGTTTATAATGATCTCAAGTCCTTTTGGAAGCAATGGACATCACATTTGTTCGTTGGCAAGACTCTATCCGAAGCTTGGGTGGAAGCTTATGATGGCTTGCCGTTTGTCAAAAATGATGACGGCATGTAGAAAAACAAGGGCATCGAAATTCGGCCAATTCCTTCCAGCCTATAGGCAAAGATCTCGGCCAAGAGTAAGCTTCGACTCCTTCTAAGATTTACATTGATGATCTTTCTATGACGAAGGTCCAAACTGTTATTTTATTTTTATTTTTATTTTTATGGTAATCACCCACTTCATCCGGCCTTCTGGGATGGTTACTCCTGAAGCTACTTGGCCAACTCATTGGCTGCAGTGTTTTGGTTTCTGGGGATTTTAACAAATGTGACATCCCAAAACTCATCGACCAATTGGATGGCTTTGCCGAAGTATTTGAGCAAATTTTCGTGCTTTCATTTGCACCTTCGGTTGACTTGGTTAACCACGAGTAATGAATCACTGTAAACCGTTAAACAACGAACCTTCAATCGTCTTGCTATTCCTAGGCCGAGAATTAGAGCCTCATACTCAGCCTGATTATTGGTTAAACAATGATCAAGTTGGAAAGAATAATGGTGTTTTTGTCCCTCTGGCAACCTTAGCACCAACCTAGCTCCTGCAAAGTCTTCTACTTTGAACCATAGAAATGCATAGTTCACATTGTACCCATGCATCTTCTAATCTCAGTGTTTGTACATAAATTTACTAGTCTGATCCAACCAATAAGAAATTGCCACGTGGTTAGCACAGAATCGAAACCTTGACTCAATCACTGGATAATGTCTCGGGCCATCTGTTGGGCCCCGCATTATTATAACAAGCTCAATTACCTACATAGGCCCAATAACCTATTTACTACACATATGAGGCCCATTTTTCCTCTAGCCCATTTGCAACTTGAGGCCCAATGCCTACCTGGCCCATTGGTTGCCTATATTAACCCTTTCATCCCAAGTGATGAGGGAGAGCTCTTTTCCATTACTAACTCAGCTGTTTTCTGATTTCCTCCTCCGGCAGTTTTAACCCATTCTCTTTATATATACATATAACCTCTACAGAAAAATAAAAATGGCTGTGGATGTAGCCCAAATTGGGTGAACCACCTAAAAATTCCTTGTGTATTGCATACCCTATTTTCTCTATAATTTCAATCCATAATTAACGTTGATGTACATATTTTTGCATCAACACTCAGCATAGCTGATTTCCACTTCGTTTAATTATTCAACCTCTACACATGGATGTTGGGCCAAAAACTGGGCTAAAACTTGCCCCTTGACCGATTTTTGCGGTACGTAGTGAAAAGTAAACTCATTCAGAGCGATTACCCATTTTCCAATCCGACCATGTAGAATCAGCCACGTTAGCATATATACTTAATCAAATCAATCTTCACAATATGAACAATATTAATTGGGCAAGAGATGGTATCGGAGCTTAACGGCCGCAAAGTACAAAGCTAAACAAAGCTTCTCGATGGCTGTGTACATCGTCTCTACATCAATCAAGGTTTGGCTAAGATAATGAATGGCTTGCTACTTGCCAGTTTCATTATCTTGAGCTAAAAGGCAGCCGATTGACTTTTCTACCCCCGAAACAAACTTTTATAGGGACTCTTCATCTCGATGGGCAGGAAAACATTTGTTGGTGTTGTCCTCCCAAACAAACTTTTGCTGATCTTTCAAACGAAGGAGTTGCATTAATAGCTGAATTTTCCAGCTAAGTTAAAGATGAAATGTCAAAGTAAATTTATTTCTCCTAAGAAAGCTTGCAGTTCTTTCTTTGTCTTCGGTGGGGCTGCTTATTGAGCTCATTTTATTACACTTAATTTACCTCTAACTTTTGCATTCTAGTCCATGTCTTTTAGCATTTTTATGGTTTTAAGTGCTATTTTAATTATTTAGTTAATTAATGGATTAAATTAAGTTTTACTTTATCTTTTAGTTTTAATTAGGTTTCATTTATGGGTTAATTACATAAAAATCAATAAAATAATTTCTAATTCTATAATGGTCAATGCATTATCTAAATAATGTGTACTGACTAAAATGTAATAAAATAAAAATAAAGAGTAACAACTAGACTTAAAACATAAGTATATTTATGTTTTTTGCCATTTTGCTTACATATTAG
>QANT01008373.1:0-17806 GCA_003254885.1 Purshia tridentata | reverse complement strand
TTTTGGCCAAACAACTAAATTTCTTTAACTATTAAAGGAAATCAGGCTTACAGTATCACTGAAGATGGATGTCGTCTTCCTAATCCCACTCCATGATTCATCTATCTGTTTCATAGAACCACATCTTAGATTGAAAAAGTAGTATATTGTAAGACCATCATTCTCAATTTTTTGTATGGAAAATATGCCATGCTCCAATTCTCCACAAGTCTCAATTTAATTTACTATTACCGATTTAACTGATTTTTCTACAAAGATGATCCTTAAGGAATAACTTAAAAAGCGAATGATTCTCATCACTGAATTGCATTAGTTGTTCAGTGGTCCTCAGAGAGAATATTAACTAATACCAAAGGATTAAAGAAAGGTAGGAGGCAGCAAGATATCATGCAGATCACCAAAGAAAAAACAGATAAACAAGAGAGATGGAGTGGGTAAGCTCTTGCACACAGACATCATGATCGCTGAACTAAACAAGTTCCCCATTTGCGTTCTTACCCTCACAAACTCGCGTACTAAATGTTGTAAATAGAAGGGATCTATGTAGTTTATTTAGCAATTATCAAAGAAAGTACATCAAATAACTAAGTAAGAAACAATCTACCTACGTAGCCACTAGCCAACATTACAAAGGCAAATTAATGACCAGTATAGTTAAGCCATTTTATGGAAGGGCAGATAAAGGAGCACCAAAAGCCTTTCGGGCAGATAAATACTCGGTGACTCAAAGTAATGTTGTGAATGTTTCCTTGATGTCATTGCAATATTGCATGCATGGCTCAACGCCATAACTAAACGTCGTCAAAGATGAACTTTAAAATCTTTCACGTACATTTCCCATGACCGGCCAATTTTATGATAGCCTCATTATCCTCAGTAGATGTAATCCATTCGATGAGCTATATATGCTTCAAACTTCTATGCTTTTGAATGGAATTAAAGATATCAGAGATGGAAGTGTTGGGAGTTTCGGCAACATCCATTGAAAATTAGAGTTTGGGTGCAAAATGTGACTGGATACGATTCAGCGAACAATACATTGGAAAGTAATTCATTCATACCTGCTTACGTTCTATATTTAAACATAAGAGATAAAACTTCAGAAGCACTGTTGTGCATTTTGAAGTTAATCGTAACTTGTTTGATGCATTTGATTGCACTAGATAAATTGCTAGATTCATGTGAATTAAGAAAGTAGATGGAGGTATCTTAAGATGAATTTGCTATAATGGGAAACTTAACTACATCCCACCGTCTTTTATGAGATCGTGAGAGATACGTTTTTCCTTACGATTAATCAATTTTCTACTCATTTTCATCATTTACGTTACAAGTTTTTTACTTAAATAAAAATGAATTTAGTCATTTATCATATATCCAATCAATTCTACACCTTAGGAGGATAAAGCCGCATTTTTTTTGCGAATGTCCATCCTCCTCCCCCTTTTTTAGGGTACATGGTTCGGGTTTACCCCATATCCTTTAAGGGTGTAAAATGGGGATTGTGGAGATTGCCCGGGACAAAGCTAGGATTTTAAATTCTGGGAGGCTAAACTCAGGGATAAAGTCATATTTACTCTATCGTGCCGCAAAGCAGCGGCGAAATTTTTGACGGACTACATCTTCTCTAAATTCCAAAATCCCTTTTATAAACATTTAATAGGAGATAATAGATAAAATGGCTTCCCTAAATTCTTAAATGTTTAAAAGAATTAGAGGAAATTAAATAAAATGGAGAAGATTAGTAGGCTACTAATCACAATGGAGATGATAAAGAGAGCTAGACTGATGAATAAGGAAACTTGTGGGCACTTGGCACTGGCGATAGACCAAAAAAACAGTAAGCTAATACTAACAATTTTTTTTTTCATGGTGGGCTGACCACTTATCTACAGTGGGGTATATTTATTTTTTTCAAAAACTTAAGGGGTGCTTTAGCACACCTAGCCTTCTAAGTGGATCCGTCCTGGAGATTGCATAAAGCCAACAAACCAATGTTGATCACTTGAGGAAGAAGAAAGATGTATTGCTGATCGAGCAATTGAAAATGGTTACTAATCACTCGGTGTAAAAAAAAATTGCGGATGTCATGCAAAAAGAGAATGGTTGTGTGTGTGTATATATGCCACTACAAGTGTGAAATACCACAAAGCTTATTTGTGGATCTCTCAAGGGACTCACTCTATATTGTATTTTGATAATTGGAACTGTCTAAATTTTAGGTCTTCATTCAAAGATCTTTCTTGCAAAAAATTAGTTATACTAGAAATCATTTACCCTTTTGATTAAATAGTCATATTTTCAAGTGTTTATGAAAATATTTTGTTCGTTTATTTATTTGATCAAATTTAGATAGCTTAATAGTTTCTGGTTTTTCTAATATTTTACAATGATGATATTTAAATAAATACTTAAAAAATAGGCGGTTTGAATCATTAAAATACTATATGAAGTGGGCCTATGAGAGATTCTCCAAATAAAATTATTTATAAAATTCTATACTTGAAAGGGCATATATATATATATATATACAAACACACACACATCCACAGCAATTGGTCGACAAATTTGTATATATAGAGCCAAATCATAATCACAAATCAAATACCATATCAGTGTCCGCACACAATTTATTATTATACACGACTGTTTATTCTTAATTATATATTGCACATAATTATGAAAGAAATTATTAATACAATTAACATAAAAAGAACCCCAACTGAGAGCTGTCCCTTCATGCTCGCTTTCTATTGAGTTACTTTCAGCTCACACACCACGATTCAATATTATGCCTGTGACGCCTGTCTCTTACCAATACTGAGCTTGCATTGTCCCAAAACCGATGGGGCAAAGATCCTAATTATTTTCTTGTATATGGATTTCATGGAATCACGCAATGCACTTTGCAAATTAAATTGCATCAGCCCCAACACAGTAACTGGAACAAGGGCAATAGCATAAATCAAAGTCCGAGTCCATTTCTTCTGGAGATCACGGACCAACAGAAAAATGGTAGCACTGAAGGCAAGCATGGTGAATATGAGGGACAAGAAGAGTAAGGCGAATCCATATTTGAGCTTGCGCGGGAGCGAGTGACGAAAATCTGGGTACTCAAGGGGAGCTGATAGGATAGAGAGAAACATTACGACAGAAGCCAATGAGCTGACGAGTGAGGAAATGTCCATGATGGTGAAGATCCAAAAGAAAGGAGAATTCCGGAAAATTGGAAGGCCAGTATCTGGGTCGATACCCCCAGGAACAGTGTACGCCGCTGCAAAGACGAGGGTGGCCACAAGAACTCCCACCACTGTGCATGCTTGAGCAGTGTCTTTGATCCACACTTGTGCCGACTTTAGAAGTTTTTCATGCTCCTTATTGAATAGATCCTCCGCTGTATCATTACGCTTGTTGTGGTGCAAAATGTAATGAGGTGGAATTATCTCTCGCACACGCTGCACCGTACATAATTAGTTATAATCAGTATTTGAACCACATGAATGACGACCACATCGTTAAAAACAAATTATATAAAAGGGGAAGATCTAGATGATCGAGCGGCTGACCTCGAACCAGTGCAACTCATCTTGCAATTGCAGGGCAGGACCCTTTAAACGCTGATCTGCTGTATTATGATATCTGATATCAGCAGCTTGGTGCAATATGGTGTTGCCCTCAGCGTCGAATCTGCGAGTCAACCTCGACAAAATTCCTGTTCTATTTGTGAGAAACTTAAAGATGTCATACTGACGGTGCCTAATGGCCAAATGCAGAATGTTGTGTCCATTTTCATTAATGTGCTCAACTGCCTGAGGATGCACCTCCAATATCTCTTTCACAATCTGCACTGCTCCTCTGGTGCTTGCTAAAAGCAATGGGGTAAACCGCTTAGATTTATCTATAGCAAGTCGTTTCTCCTCCTCCTCTGACTTTGGTTGTGAGGGGGTCGTCCCTTTGTTTTCTTCTGCGGTAACATCATTCGATGACTGCGATGACATCTTTAGTTTTTCGACTGCATACATGGCATCATTCACTATCCCCAGATCAACCGTAGTGACGTCTTGGTGATCTTGTTCTTTTTTTTCTAATTGCTGACTTTTCTTCCATGAAAAGTCTTTCTTCACGAGTGAATGGATCAGTTTCCGTAGTGATTTTTTATTTTTCTTTTCGTTCCAGATCTTCTTGAATGTCCGCCACTCTATTAGATATGGTCAAGAGAAATAAAGGGCAGTAAGTGCATGATATATCATAAGGGATTGCATATCTGTTCTAATATCTGTGCATGATATATCATAAGGCCAGTAATGTCATTCAATGATCCAGACCTCTAATAATTTGTTAGGTTCTTACCCAATAATCATCTCTATAAAAAATTAAATAAATTAAAAATTGTTCAAACATTTGATTATCTAATTTTAACCAACCAATAATCACAATAACAATGTTATTAATGAATTATTAAACAAGTTTTAATATTTTATAGAGAAGATATTTCAATGTGATGAGCTAAAAATTAGACAATTTGAATTATTAGCCGCTCATTGAAAAGGACATATATATATATAGACACACACATGCATATAGAGCATTGCTAGGGATCCTAAATGTGGATATCAAGTACATATTTATTGATTCATATGTATAGCCCACTCTACATGTCAATACTACAAATAAAATATTAACATGTGTATTTAAAATATAAATTTAGAATTCTTAGCATTATTGATATGATATCCATATACATATTAGCATTGTGATAGATGAAATTAAATGCATATGGCGATTTTATTTTTTTCTTTAAAGAAAAGGCCTTAAATTAAACAACCTTTTGCGAGGGAGATCCACAGAGAAACGTACTTCTGAACCACTGCAATTTAATTTAAGCACGATCAGGATCAACAGTACTTCAATTTGATCTTATTTATATATATATATATATATATAGAAAATATATATATATATTTGATCTTATATATTAAAAATTAAATTATGAAGAAAAATATATATAAGAATGAGCATGATATATAATAAATCAGATTAAGAATTAAAACAATTTAGCATTTGATATATATACATATATATATGTATCATAAATATTTAAATTCGATTTAGAATATTGAACACATGACAATAGTCCTCATCAAACTTTACGCTTAGTATTACTTTGGTCCATTTCATCAACAATGGACTAATCTAGAGGTGGAAGTTGAAATGCATGTGATGTAAGGCTTTGAAGAGCAGTAATTGATGGCGGAAGAGAGTAGAAGTGACCAAATTCTGTGTTCATCCACTTTTTTTGTCAGTTTTAATCATATGTCAAGCATGTAATCTACTTTTGAAAGTAAAAATGATAACTTGATCATTCCTTCTTTTTTCTCCCTAACGTAAATACGTGATTAAAATTAATAAAAAAATATAGATGAAATTTATAAAATGGACTAAAATGATACACATGCAAATGAAAGTTTTTCAACTATATAAAAAAAAAATATTCATGCACCAAAGTGATACTCGAGTAAAATTCGAGCACCATTATTATAATTCTTTGTACGTTGATTACCCAGAACCCAAAGCCTCTTCCAACCCCAAGATTGGGGGGGTTGGTTTCCTCCCGTGCTGCTTTCTTCATCATTCTTTTTGTGTGGTGGGACCTGATCATCTTCGTCAGGAAGACCTACATAATATATAATAATTTAGGCAATATATGTTCGGGTCAGTGAGTCTACAAACATTAGGAAATTACTTCCTCACAACGCGCACACACACACATATATATATATATACACATGTACCAATTAGTTATTACTTAGTTTTGTTGGAAGAGATCGTAAATTAAAATATCTCGTTAGAAATCTCATCACATAATAAATCTTTCAAATAGTTTTATTTAAGAAATTCTTTATGAGGCTCATTTTATATAGTATTTCAACGATCTGAATCATTGATCTACTTCTTCTGTCTATATTTAAAGGTTATCTTTACAAAATATTAGAGAAATCATAAACTATTTAATTTATCAAATAGATAAACAAAATATTTTTTATAAACACTTGAAATGATGATGACTATTTAGCTAATATTTTATAATGATGATTTTTTAATGAAGACCTAAAATGTAAACGACAAAATATGCATATATATGTGTGTGTGTGTGATAGAATAGGTCGTACAGTTATAAATGAGCGTCTCGATCCATTTGTTTTTATGATAATTTGGTTCGAAGGCCAATGGCATTTGGGCTAGCAATTGAAGGCTTGTCAATCCCTTATCTTCCGTTCCTTGCCCAAGATTGTCGTTGATGGTTAGCAAGTAAAGAGCAGTCTCTGCATTGGAATAAAGCCAAAAGATGGGAAGTTAATTAATGTAGGCCAAAATATGAATAATTTGTAACAATTGAAGATGAATGTATTGAAAGGAATATAATTAATTAAAAAATAAAAAGCTAGGAATCTAATTGCAGGTACATATATAAAAAGTACATATATGTGATGAGAGAATACCAAAACGTTGTGAAATGACCGCTATATGAAGAATGGACATATTATCAACAGTTCTGTAGAAGTGAAAATTGTCCATTTCCAATCTCGAACAGAAAAGCCGGACCAAATTTGTTTTACCGAAAGAAGAAGCCCGGTATACTGGGGTTTCTCCCAAATTGTTCCACATTCTTAGTAGAAGTCTACAGTGCTCAGTCCTTTGGTCTCCAGGACAGAAGTACCCGTCCAACAAGAATTCTGCTGCTTCTTGATTTCCGGACACAGTGACCTCATGAAGAACGGAGTTTCCATGGCAATTACACATCGTCATGGCCTTGCGTTTCTCCTCATCAGTGGGTAACGTCTGAAGCAGTCTCTCAAGCTCCTTTTTGCCTCGGAGGCACAGTGAGGCTGCAATGTGAAGTACACAGTCTAGGTCCAATGTCATTGGGGTAAGTAACTGTCCCCTGTTCTTCTCAAAGTGTTGTATCACGCTTTCCCATTCATCTTTAAAGGCTGAGACGTAGAGACTTTCCATTCCTTCAAATGGATTTTTGTCAGGACCCTCCCTCTCTTTCTGCATTTTAACCAGATTTTCCATTGGGGCCGCTATGAGTACCATTCTTGCAAATGGGTTTTTTTCTCCAATCAACTATTGCTCATTGCCTTCTTATATACTACTTATTAATTGCTTGCATTACTGTTGATGCAAAAAACTGGACGCTCTTTGAACCAACGTGGATGAAGAAGGGCAGACTTGGTCTCGCTCCTTCGATCTTGACTCTTTGATAATTCCTGTACGAAAAAGAGAACAACAGTGGGGACTTACACCAGTGAGGTGTTAGCTAAGAACCCTCCGGTGTGTAAGTTAGAAAATAGTAAGGAATCACACGATCAATCTCAAGAGCTAGGCTTGAAATCAATCCAGATGATATTTGTTTTCTGTATATTTTCTCTTTTTTTTTCCGATCCCTTTGAAAGTGGGAGAAATGGGCTATTTATAAGCAAGACCCCAGATACCTGCATGGAGATGAGCGGTTGTCACTGGGCCACGTGGAGATATTTGCTTCGTTCATCTCACCCACTAGGCCACTTGATCATTAAATGCAAGCATGGTGGGTGGATGAAGGGACGAAGCAACTAGTCAAATCATGTCCCCCCTGTGTCAGATAGAGGACTTTTGTGCACCCAACACTTGAGCATATATCCCTTGGGGAATGTGTACTGCGGGTCGATGCCGATATAATCTACATGAAACCGACCCGATCTGAACTACTACCGAACTGATCCACGACACTGACCTTGTAGGTTGGGCGGATCAGGTGAACTGCTAGTCTAGCCGGTCTTCTGAGTTCGGCTCGGTTCAACATACTCGGAGTTCAATCACTCCTTGGGTCAATGGTCAATGCGGTAAGCAGAGGACACGTGTCGGATATCCGTTTATGGAAAATATGAATGCCGATCCGAGCGCCAACAATTACCTAGTACCTTCAATAGAAATTTTCTAAATATGCAAGCATATAATTTGCTTAATTAATTACTTAACAAAGTCCAAAGAGCATAAATATCAATGTCAGGTTACTATGTGTTCCCTCAAAATTTGGTCCCTTCATAGTTTGAGGAGAATAATAAAAGTATCCATTCTACAGTATCTGTCCTTTGCGTAGTTAATACTTCACTGGATGTAGATTCTGTGTGCAGCACATGTCATCTCGTGAATTATGTGGTGATTAGTACGTGAATATATTTGAACCCCAAAATGAAGGGAGGCCTGGGCCTGAAGCAGTGATGAAAACCATGATTATATTCAGCCTTGCATGTTTGTTGGCTAAGGCTAGCAACTTGACGCCTTATTCAGGGTGATGAAGGCATCTGCTTTATTTATTCAAAGTGGCGTAATTGGTTGGTATGATGTCTCTTATTCTTTGACGAAAGTTGTTCTTAATGGAAAAGAAAATGCTCATATAATTTGTCGTATGCTTTTGACAAGCCAAAAATTAACAAAGTAACTAAAAGTAGTTCCAACTTCCAACTAAGTGTACGTATATTTGAAGTTTGATAAACTGCAGTCACGGAGGCGACTTAAGAAAGAAAAGAACATAAAACCAACTCGGATAGAAATGCTAAATAGAACTGCTGGTTAATTAGAGTATATATATAAATATATATACGGCATGCGCCTTTCTCTCTAAAATAATAAAATATCATTAGACTATATATTCTCACCAAATCTTTTAGATACATAAACCAAAACCTGTTGATTTAATAAATTTTCTGCCAAGAAAATGGCAGATATATAGCAGCGTTAAAGAAAACATCATCACTACTCGCACACAAAGCCAATTTGAGAAAAGAGTACGTGGACCATGAGATGAGAGGGGAAAAGTAAGAAGAAGAAGAACCCTTAGCGGATAAAAAAAGCCCCACCATTTTTTTTTTTTTTTCAGTTCATGATCAGTGTTTGTTTCAAGGCAGCTATATGTCATGATAGGAGAGGGGTTTGAGTAATGGCATGGGTGATATTAAGGAATTACATGAGGTTCACTTAAACATCATATATGATCTCTAGCTAGCTCGATTGATTAACTAAATGAATGTTCCCCATTTGCATTGTTAACTTCCCCAACACGTGTATTGCAGCGTGCATTTATTCTTTCAGACTATTCTTACTAGATCTTTCAAATATATAAACAAATATCTGTTAATTTAAAAAATTTTATGGTTTATTAGATTATAATTTTTGGAAAAGATGGTTTTTTAATAGGGAGCGCTACGGGGCCTCAAAATCAGGTGCTTTAAAATGGCCTCAATGACATGAAATTTTCATGTAGTAATTTTGTTTTATTAATTTAAAGCCACGTCATAATTAAATGCCACATCAGAATTTTTAAGAACATGTCTACCATTTTAATTAAATTTTATATTAAATTACAAATAATAAGATTTATCAAAAAAAACTTAAAAACAATATACAGAAATATTGAAAACATAGAGAAATCTCATAGAAAACATAGAAAGAAAAAAAGGTTTAACCATTTCCATACTCCAAGTTAGTTAATTGGTATGAAGCTATGATTTCATCACTTCATGTTTCGGTAAAGTTCTTCTAACGATTTTATATTCACTGCAGGTTCTTGAAGAAATTGAGCCCCAATTTTAGAACCCTAAAATCTACTACATCATCTCTCGTCTTGATTTAGAAGAATTTTGTTCAACTTATTTATTGAGGTATGTTTTAATTTACTACTTCTATATTTTGAATGACTGAATTATAATAAAAATGTTACTACTCATTCATTGAGATATGCAACTCCTTGATGAACGACTGAAGAAACTAGTAACAGCCCTTAGGTCTTACTTACTTAAGAAATTGCAGAGTTTAGGTTTTTTACTTTTTTTTTCAACATTGAAAATTACCGTGCAGGACCAGTCCCGCAGTAGGAACAATTTGCCCAGATGCAAATGTCCTATTGTGACAAGACCTGTCCTGTAGGAAGACCAAATTGGGCAGATGCACTTGTGACCGGTCCTGTTGTGATAGGACTGGTCCCGCAGTACACCAAACTTGCCCAAATGCAATTGTGACTGGTCCTGTCAAAACAGGACCGGTCACACAGAGGTACAATTCGATCCTCAACATAAACGACCAGTCCTCTAGAAAGAAAAATCATTTTTTAACATAAAATGCACATCTTAGCTACTAGTAGTAGCCCTCTTAGCTTCTTGACAAATTGCACATCATTTATTAGGAATTTAATTAATTTATTATGATTCAAGGTGAAATTGAGTTTTTTTGTCTTATATTTTTCATCTTATATATAGGATCTCATCTAGTAATAAAGGTTTTCTAACTAGTGTTGAGACGTCAACAATTTTAATAGCTCAATCAATTTCATAACAAACCTACAGTGATGAATCATTAGAAGAACTTTGCTAAAAAATGGAGTTATATTCCAAGGACAAAAGGTTTAATTAATCTTGTACACAGTCTGTAGAAGCTCTTGAATGAAAATTATCAACTTTGATCTTTAAGGCTTTGCCAAACATTAATTATAACTTTTATGAAGAAATTTGAATCTTTCTGTATGAATTGAATTGATTGATAAAATTTTTGAAATGTCTATTAATTTGTCTGTATGTTTTTTAATTTATATATATATATTTTAATTTTTTCGATATTTTTTTTAATTTTTCCTATATGTTTTTAATTTTTCTATATGCTTTTTTAATTTTTTTATAATTTTTTTATTTTTCGTATGTTTTTCAAATTTTTATATATTTTTTAATTAAAAGAGTAGTTATGTCATTAAAAATACTGTATGAAGTGGATAATCATAATCATGAAATGAAAATTCCACCTTATTGAAGCAATTTTGAGACACCTAATTTTGAGGCCCAAAATCATTGTTTCCAACAAAATACTGATGAGGAATGCTTTCACTATTTCTGCTAATTGACTTACCTTCATCTCTCTCTCTCTCTCCCTTCTTACATCTCGATCTGTATTTTCTTACAGATGATGCTCACGTACCTAGTGTTGCTCTTTGCTTTCTTTTATAAGCTATATATAGAGGCTAGCTAGCTAGCATATACTTTGCTTAAGTAAGGTTTTTTTGGCTACGATACTAATTAAGTTGAAAAAGCTTAAATCAAATACAGGTTAATTACAATGCGTTCATTACCTGTATCGTCCTTACTTTCAGGAGAAGAAAGACTATCGATCCCTTGTCCCGTATCAGCTGCCTTTGCTTAATCAGTTCACTGTATGTAGATTCTATGTGCAGCACAAGTTGTCTCGCGAATCATGCATGATGTGATTACTCGATCGTGGCATGTCATGCATGCGCGCGGTTTAATTTGCAGAAAAGTTGAAGGTAAATAAAGTCGAATGTATACTCTGCTTAATTAATCCACAAGTATGAAGATTGATTCTTGATGTTTGAGGCGCATTCAGGAGGGAAAATGATTGTACTCTATAAGTCTATATGCCCATGCTTTACTATAAGTCTATATGCCCATGCCTTAAATGATTCACGAATCTGATCTGGGGGGAACCAATTTGTCTCAAACAGGATCGATCATCCAGGGAATGGGGACTATTGTACGTGAGCACTGATCTGTTGATGTATAATGTCTTAACTATTTAATTGTCCAGTTAATTAATTAGATGCTGGTTTATTGTTTGTAATAGGAAGTTAGTTATGTGCCAGGTGTCAAAATCTAGAGGACTGTGATGTATGGCTGAGATTAGCTCACAGGCTTTTCTCTCACCTTTCTGTTATTGTAGGCGTGTGTCACCCTTCTTCTAGAAGGATTTTAACTGAAATGGGATATATTCTCTCTCAGGTGGATTTGCACAGATAGTGCTCCACGTTTATTTTGACTCATCTTCTTCCCATACGAGCATAGCTCAATATGATCACTAGTGACGTGTATGGGGATTTAATAACTTTGTTTTTAATGTTTTTGTTTTTTAAAAGAGAAAAATAAAAGGTTATGGTCATGAGGAATGAGCATACACCTCAAGTTTCTTTTGCACAATGGCCACTATATTCCTGTGCAAGTTGCTATGAGTAATGGAGTATAGCTGTAAGATGAGTGCCGCGTAGTTTGGAAATTGGTATCTCTTCTTTCTCATCTGCTCCATCACCAGTAATAAGATTTTCCGCTGACCCCACAGAAATCATCATCACGTCTTTTGCTTTCAGTGTTCTTAGCAAGTATCACACCGACCCTTCTTGTGATTTTTGTAGGTAACACTCATAAAAATTACATCCTTTTTTCTTGGAACCTTTAAGGATGTTGACAAATAGAATTAAAATTTTTAGAATTAATTAGAAATAAACCCAAAAGGTATACATAACTTTGGTAAAACTCAAGAGTTTTAGGCCCCTCGCACTTCCTTGCATCTCCTGCACTTGTGTTCTTTTCCCAAGACCGTCCATTCCAAAATTCTTTTTGAGGTCTGATTGCCATAGGAGTTTGAGGTTTTTTGTTGCATATATATAACCAAATCCCTTATAAATGACTAACATCACTCACTCCAAATATGAGGAAACCTCAAATATATTGATTATGAGTAGCTATGACCAACTGGCAACAACTAATACAAACAAAAAAAAACTGCTGCTGGCAAATCGGAGAGAGAAAGAAGAAAAGTCAGGTAAGAGATTTAGAGATGAGATAGGCTTAAGAAAAAATATTTATTGCTCCCGTCGAAAACAAATTTCAAATAGGAGATTTGGCTGATGGGGAGAGGATGAGAGACATGAGGAGAGGAAGAGGAAAAATAAACATGGATGATTAATATATAGAGTGAAGATTTAAGGCTAGGAAAATCTAACGTTGAAAAGAGAGGATCGAGGTGACTTCAAAATTTGAGAAGAAAATTATTACTACTCAGAAACCTCTTCAATTAAAATTTGAACAGCTATCAAAATTAAAACAATCTTAAAACTTTCAGACATTTCTCTTATGCGAATGGTGCATAAGGAATAGATTCGGAAAACCAAGGACAACCACTTGATTCCACTGACAGTTGATTTCTTGCACTTATTCCTTATATGCAACTTTCGCATAAGAGAAAAATCTATAAAACTTTCATTCTTGGACATGTATTATTTGGTTTAGTATATATGTTGGATAGCACATAGTCTCTCCTTTATTGAAAGGACTAAGGAGTTCAAATCACATAAACAACAATAATTAATTAATAGAAAAATGGACCCGTAAATAATAATGTACATTACATAGACCTGAGTGGGGCTCTATTGTTACTGTTAAAAATTTGTTTATCCTTTCATGGCATGGCATGGCACATCCAACATCCAAAATCTTAAAAGTAGAAAATAAAAGAGTTCAGAGTAAGAAAATGCAGGTCTTCATGTACACACATCTTCTTGTCACTTAAAAGAGGAACTCAATGCATCACTCGGCCATGATGAGCTTGTTCCCAATACATGAATTTGGGCCGCCAAGTAGAATTTGAAAGGAATATAATTAATTGAAAAAATAAAGGCTATAGAAATGAAAGGAATCTAATTGCAGGTACTATAAAAAGTACATATATATATATATATATGTAGACAGGGGTTTCTCCCCACTTGTTCCAAATCCTTGTTAGACGTAAACCGTGGGCACTCCTTAATTTCGTGTTCAGTCTTACATGAAGAACGGAGTTTCCATGGCAATTACACGTTTCTCCTCATCGGTGGCTAACAGATTAAGCAGTCTCTCAAGCACGTCTTTGCTTCGGAGGCACAGTGAGGCTGCAATGTGAAGTACACTGTCTAGTTCACTGGATGAACCCCAAAATGAAGGGAAGCCTAGGCCTGAACCAGATGATGGAAACCATGCATGAATATATTCAGCCTAGCTTCTTGGGTAAGGCTAGTAACTTGGTGCCTTATTCAGGGTGATGAAGGCATCTGCTTTATTTATTCAAGGTGGCGTTGGTTGGTATATATGATGTCTCTTATTAATTCTTTGACCAAAGTTGTTCTTATTGGAAAAGCAAATGCTCATAATTTGTCCTTAATGGTGACTTAAGAAAGAAAAGACCATAAAACCAACTTCTAGTTAGAGTATATCTAGAACCTTTCTCACTAAAACAATAAAATATCACACAAAGCCCCTCTCTCCTTAAGCCAATTTGAGAAATGAGAGGGGAAAAGTAAGAAGACGAAGAACCCTTAGCGGATAATAAAGACATACTGAACTGTACGGATCTCTTAAAGAAGCACCACCTTTTTTTTTTAATTCAGGTCATCAATGTTTGGTTCAAGGCAGCTATATGTCATGATAGGAGAAGAGTTTGAGTAATGGGTGATATTAAGGAGTTACTTGATGTTCACTTAAACATCATATATATATGATCTCTAGCGCGATTAATTAAATAAAATAATGTTCCCCATTTGCATTATGTGTATTACAGCGCACATTTATTCATTCAGACTATTCTTACTAAATCTTTTAGATAGATAAACTAATATCTGTTAATTTAATAAATTTTACGGTTTATTAATTGTACGTAATCTTTAAAAAATATGGTTTTCTAATATAAATCTAATTGATATTTAAAATCTAACTTTAATTTTTTGACTATGCAGCCATATCAGCATCGATCCAATCATTAAATTAATTATACATTAGCCTCTCTTATTATCATCTTTTGGGAAAAAATTAACTAAAAATAATATCAAAAAATATAAACTTTAGAATGGCTATTGATGTGGACATTAATAGTCAAAGGACTAAATTTTATTTATAATATTACATCAAGTCTTGTAATTAATCTTATTGAAAGACTAAAATTCAGAAGCCCCTAAATTTTATGCCAAGAAAATGGCAGATAGTGGCCTTGAAGAAAACATCATCACTACTCCCACATAAAGCCCCTCCCTTCTTAAGCCAATTTGAGAAAAAAGAGAACCATGAAATGGGAGGGGATCGAAAAGCCAAAAGGAATAACCCTTAGCTTTTAGCCCACTCAAAAATCAAGATTCAATAATATGCCTTCTTGTAACAGCAACAGGGCAAAATCTTCCTAAGAATTTTCTTATATATGAATTCCACAAATTCTTGAAATGCATGAAACAAAGGAAATTGCACCAGTGCGAACACAGTCACTGGAAAAAGAGCAATTGTATAAACCAGAGACCTAGTCCATTTCCTCTGGAGATCATTAATCAATAGAAAGATCGTAGCACAGAAGGCGAGCATGGTGGTTATCATGGACAAGAATAATAGGGCAAATCCAAATTTCAGTTTGCGAGGTACTGAGTGACGAAAATATGGATACTCAAGGGGAGATGTTAGAATAGAAAGAAACATTACCACAGAGCCCAATGAGCTGCAAAGCGAGACAATGTCCATGACAGTGAAGGCCCAAAAGAAAGGAGAATCGCGGAAAATAGGAAGGCCATTCTCTGGGTCGTTACCCCCAGGAACTGTGTATGCCGCTGCAAAGACTAGGGTGGACACCAGGACCCCTACAACTGTGCATGCCTCAGCAGTTTTTTTTATCCAGTCTTGTGCTGACTTCAGAAGCTCTTCATGCTTTTTGTTGAATACTTGCTCCGCTGTTTCATTGTTCTTGTTACGGTGTAAAATGTAATGAGGAGGTATTATTTTTTTCACACGCTGCAGGGTACATATATATGCATTTTCAGATCACTATTAAAATCATGAATTAATTTAGAATAAGTTGGTATCTGAACCAAATTTACTAGTTTGGATCATATTAAGAATGAATGTGTATCTCATCACCTGGTATATATGCCAATTAGGTCTTGTGATTATTATTGGCCTCAAAATTATAACATGTGTACAATTACAAAATAAAATATTGTTGTGTCAATACCACATATTGTTAATACTGTCACGTACACACACAAATATAGATATTTTATTGAGCACTTCTCTAATATTTAGATTATGAATTTAATTATACAAAATAAATTTGTTTGTTAACTATTACTGACATACCACATATTTTGTTAGATGTGCTTAATTTTGTCTATACCTTCCAAGATAAAAGTAGCATCGATCGGTCGGCGATTCATGCAAATTGATTGATAATATTATATACTTAATACAAAAACAATAACTTTAAATCCTAAATGAATAAAATGATCTCATAAAACATATTAAACATATTATAATCCGAACCAACTCTACAAATATTAAAATTAAGCATACAAAAAAGAAAATTGATCGGAAATTGTTGCTACACTTTACAATCGCCAATTTGATTGATAGTTTAAGATTTGTCTAATGTACGCTAGCTTGTCATTATATATTGTTCACGAAAATGTAAAATCTTGCATATATATATATATATAGTGGTTTATAAGAGTTTAAACAACTGTTTTTATTTTATTGCTAATTGGTTTTTAGGAAATAAATTTCTAAATATCTTCAAAATGGTTCAACAGATGAGAGTAATAAAGTATAAATACATTATATAAATAAAGGGGTGATCTAGATCAGTAACTAACCTCCACCCAATGCAACTCATCTTGCAATTGCATGGCAGGACCATTCATTCTCTGATCTGCTGTGGAATATTCGCTGTTATCAGAAGCTTGGTGCAATATCGTGTTGCCAACAGCGTCGATCCTAGCCGTCAACCGTGACCACACTGCTTTTCTTTTTTTGGCAAGCCTAAAGATGTCATACTGACGGTGCTTAATGGCCACATGTAAAATGTTGTGTTCATTATCATTAACGTGCTCAACAGCCTGAGGATGCACCTCCAGTATCTCTTTGACAACAGGCACTGCTCCTGAGCAGGTTGCTATGATCAATGGGGTATGCGGCAGCTTATGAGAGTTACTTGATGTCACTACTTCTGCGGCGGCCTTTTCTCTTTTATCTCCAACATTTCCACCAACAAGCCTTTCCACTGACCCCAGAGAAATCGTCTTGTCTTTCACTGGCTTATTAAAATTTACCTGCCATGAATCGTCTTCTTGGACGAGTGAATGGGTGAGTTTCTTTAGTGAGTTTTTATTTTTCTTGTCCTTCTGGATCTCATTGAGTATCGGCCACACTATTCATGGTCAAGAAACTAATCGCGTAAGTACATGCACATGCATATAAATTAATATATGTATGTTTATATTTACATGCATGCGTGCATTTTAATCAATGAAATTATACGCATGAACAGTACTTAATTAAGGCCAGAAATTAAACAAACCTTTAGCGAGGATGTCCCATATGAAAAAGAACACCTTCGAAAAAGCTGCAATTTTATATATGCATGCAACTCGATCAGGAACATTACGTACTTCAATTCGGTTGTATATATATGTTACCAATTAAAATTTTGAAAAATATATGTGACTGAGCTTGTGTTATTTGTACAACAAATCCAATTAAGTAAACATTTTAGCATTTAATATCTTTTATAATGAATTAGAATCGATTCAGAATATTCCAAAGTTGGTTAATTACCCGCATGATTATTCTTTCTACGGAAAGATTGACGGGGCTGGTTTCTACCCAAGCTGCTCTCGAGATCGTCCTTTTGATTTCGTGAGACCAAATTATCTTCAACAGGAATGCCTGCATAATATAATATATGTTCCGAATAGTGCATGTGTAAAGTACCTTAATAAAATGCTTCATTATAATAAATATATATGAATTTTTTCAAGAAAGAATATTCGCAAATTTTAAAATTTATAAATGCAGACAAAACATTGACACGATGCCAAAATGAAATTCAGAGTGTTATGTCACTCTGTCCGTATTTCCAAATTTTAAAATTTGTAGATGTAATTTATAGAGAAGGAATATATATACAATAGTAAAGTAGGTCATAC